>JAZAYU010000828.1:0-142353 GCA_038501625.1 Corbicula japonica
CGAAAATAATTAATCGATTAAAATCGGTAAAAAATCGAAACTATTTACTTAGGCAAACAATAGACTTTATTTGCATTATGATTATATTTTATAACATTTTCAACAATCAAGTTATGTGAAACAATTTCACAACAAAATCTCTTGAACAACACTTGGAGCAAGTCTACCAATAATAGTCCATGTTCATTTTCAGAAAAATTAATGAATTCACTTGGTTGTATTGCCTGAAAAAAGTATAACAAATTGTCCTAGACTATTTCACCAAAAACACTTCCATATAGCTCGTGATTAAATCCAGCAGGGATATAAAATCATTTTAACATTACTATTATTTTTAATTTTTGTTACTTTCCTTTGAAAACAACGATACAAAAACAAAATGTCCGGTTGTAAGGTTATGTCCGAAACAGATGAAAGTTTTCGAAAAAATCACCTTTGTTTGCGTAAGATTTCATACATAATTTGCAAATGACAGTCGTCATGTCCAAGTTCTGCCTTATTGGTGGCCCATCTGATCGCTTTCTAAAGCCAAAAAAACGCCAGACCGAGGAGCGAACCTTGCCCGGAAAGTTGAAAATTTCTTCCTCGCCGGACATGACGCTATATTGACTGTTTCACTGCGCATGTCTGTACTTTAAGCAGACAACGACAGTAGTAAACCAATTTTGTCTGGCGGCTATAACCGCCAGAGAATCCTTAGCGAGTTTCAGTTATCTTTCCTTGAGGTTTAAATTAGGCGGTATTCCCCACGTTTACAAGTACATAACAACACCAGCTAGTGTTCGGTTTGAAAATACAAAGAACATGGAGTCATATTACAGATGTATGTTTACCATTATCCGAACTGGGTTGCTGATAGCAATTTGATGCCACTTAACCTGGTCACTGATTTATTGCCATACATATGTTTGGAATGCCTACATTACTGTGATATATTAACCTTCGAGTTGCACAAATTCAGCAGAATGTTTGCCATATAATGTTGTTAAGTGCGCTGTTTACACCTTCCAGTTGCTGGTTTATAAAGTATCAGCTGTACTTCTAATCTTTATCACAAATAGTGCATATTTACTCGATCATGCTTTATCCATGTCAAGGTTTATCATGAATTATTGTGATGAGCAATAAGCCTTGTTGGTAAGCAGCTTGAGAGAGAGTTTTTAAAATAGATACAGAGAGCAAGTGTGACGTAATCCAGCAGCCAATCAGAGGCCTCTAGATTTTGGTTTACAACAGTCGTTTATTTTCTGATAACGACGGAGAAAGAGTCTAGACGCTATATAGGAGTTACGTCCCTTACTAATTAACGCAAAGAAATTTAACTACCGAAATAGATTTTGCGAAAGGGAAATCGATTGTCGCGGACTTTAGCAACCAGCGACGATTATTCGATTTAACTCGATCATCGTGACATCACTAGCTGATACCAAGACGCAACTCGGGGTTTCTACTCAGAAGTCTGTGATCAAGATCAAGGTCACTGTTGCTAAAAAAAGAAGTTCAGTTTCTTTATAACAGATATTTTCTTTACAAAAGTATAAGTATTAAATGAAAACCTGGTTTTCGGCGCGTGGCGACGACTTTTTCTTGTATTGCAGTTACATTACTGCACAAATTCATGCTGGCACGAAAATGTCATTTATGTTTTCTGCATGAAATATGTACAGCTGTGATCTACTGTACCTTCAGAATCAAGATTATAAAACTTAGAGAATGGAAACCAGTATTAAATCTCAAGTTTCCTATTGGTCAGTTGTTAGACTGTGCTTAATTTCAACCAATCAGATAGCTGAGATCTAAGACCAGTCTCCATTCTCTGTTTTTGAAACTTGTGGTCAGAGATTGGGCTTTTTTGCATTAAGAACTGAAGTTTTTACCTTAAGTTTTTATCAAGGATTTCAGATTTCTATGTGAAACTTTCAGACAATAGTTAAGGCATTTTGGAGGACTCTTTTTCTTTAATCCTTGGTAGTCTCCAAAAGAATGGGAGAAAATACTGGTATAATAAAATTTCGAATTCCAATGCAGACCTCACTATTTTACCCTAAGCTTTGCAAAGCACAGTTATTGGTTTTAATGGTTATGTATTAAAAAAAACAACAAATGGATAAACAAATAAATGATGTTTTGCCTTAAGATTTGCAAGGTTATTTTTTAAAGAGGTTTACATTGTAAATCCTTATCAGACTGTAAAGATGTGAAAGCTAATCTGGTTCTTCACAGCTTGCACTTGAATAAAAGCTGAGTATAGCGTTAATAGCTGGGTTAATAGGACAATCTGAAATATAACAGTATCTGCCATTGTTACTTTGTGAAGGAGACATACTGCCTTTTCCTGTGCTGTCTATTGTGTTGGTCTTGCATTCTATCTGCCTAAACCCTAATGATACTCCAACATATAAATGTAAATAAAATGCATATTAAGGTGTTGAAATTTTGAAAGATCATCTATATTTTTCAGAGAGAATACAGACATGTACTGTTTACATATTGCTGAGGATGATGGTGAAGTAGACACGGATTTTCCCAGTCTCGATAGCAAGGAACCGGTCTCTAAGTTCGGCTTCACCAAACTAGCCCTGGTTGAGAAGGATGTACCGGCCCAGATAAAGTCAACCTTTATAGTCACAGTGTAAGTTATTTCACATGAATTAGTTTTCAAGTAACAAAATTTAACCCTTTGCTCCAAAGATATACCTTTATTGTGTGAGCCAACAGTGTAGATCCGGATCAGCCGGCACATCCATGCTATCTGATCCAGATCTCCACTGTTCATTTTTAGATTCTTTAGGTTTCATAAGGTTATTTTAGATTTAGATGCAACCAGTGCAAATCCAGAACAGATGGCAAGGATGTGCCAGCTGATCTGGATCTACACTGGTTGCAAATGCGTTTAAACATGTATACATGGAGTAAAGGGTTAAAACTTAATGAATTTTAGTCTACTGGGACCCTATGTATTTATTGAACAATTTATTTTCGGGACCAATTTATAGCAGTTGAATAAATACTTTTTTTATCGGATTTGGAAACAGTACCTTCTTAATTGTACAGACATATAAATACCAACAACTTTGCAGTCGCTTACATATTATATGGGGCACGTCACGGGAAAAGGTACCTTTGGACAGTTGGCATCAATCCTTGAATTGAAGTCAAAACGTCGATCAGACGACATTAATTATTATGCATTTCGCGTTAAAAATATCATCTTATTGTCGAAATATCTAAGAAAAGCACTAGTTAGTTATGAAAATTTTTAAAAATAGTTGTAAGTTCTTTCTAAATATTGTAATATATTGAATGTACCTTTTCCCATGGCGTGCCCCATATATATATATATATTATTGTTTAAACTACATGTCCTTGTAATTACAATGGCAATTCACAGTACTGTCATCTGAGGAATTTTCTTGCATACTGGATCAGTATTTCCACATGATTTACTGGGGAAGGATATGGAAAAGATACCAATCATGTGCTACATGAGTGACCTCACATCTTCAAGTATCTGATATAATGTATTCAAGTTATTGATGTCGTTTAGAAAATAAGGTTTGCGTTAAAGTCAATTTTTCAGCGTAATGAAACAGAATATAGATTGTATACATTATACAATAATGTTTTGAAGAGTAAAAGGTTTGCAAGAAAAAGTATCTTGCATGAGACATTCCGTAAAGATAGAAATATCTGTCACATCTGGAAACTGTTTTTGGTTTGAACTTGGCAGAGCCTCGTTCCAGCAAAAACTGTTCACCCTCGCTTACAGATATTACCATCTTCACCTCACACCCATGCAAGAGACTTATTATCATAACTGCAATACTGATATTGTTGCAGGAACATTCCTCACCGTGGTTTCAACAAGTTCCAGATAGAATCCCTGAATATTTCAATGAAGGAAATCCTAGAGAAATCTCTGAAGAGGAGGAAGATCAAAGTCAGGCCAGGTAATTCATAGGGTCGTCATGGAATCAAACTATATCGTTGATCATTGGTTCCTTGGCATTAATGCATAACTTTAAAATATTTATAGCAATTTTACAAGCAACAAAAAAAAACCAGAATAGACAGGAAAATGGCCACCAGCCTGTAAATACAATAACCCTAGAATTCAAGTACGAATATTTGTCAAATATAGTCACTATTTGAGGAAAGGATTTATAAGCAGCCTGGATAGCTAAGTCAGGAGAGCACTCGCCCTGTAAGTGAAGTTTTCTATGTTCAAGTCTTAATCTGGAAGCACATCTTTCTCGCCCTGTGACTGGTATGAGCTTCTGATGGCAAAGAAGAGCCCTATGAAATTCTTATGCCGCTTCATGTGAAATTGTGTGTTTGAGAAGTTGATGTGAAATGATGTATAAAAGATTAACAGACGACACGGTTTAATGACTGTAATGTCCCTAAGTTATTAAAGTTTCTCAGTTTTGGCAGTTGTAAAGTTGTCATTATTATGTTGACTATATTGTCCATCCTCTTCATCATTTCATATGATATCTATACCAAAGAAATGGCCATGAAAATATTTTGTTTTTAAAGTGTTTTGTGTACACTAAATGTCAAGTGTTATATGTTTGCTCCTGACTGGCAACACACAAAATCTCTTACATATTTCTCTAACAACACCCAATTTTTGGACTAAAGACTATAGGAATGGCAGAGGTGTAGAATTCCACTTGACCGCTCGTCATGGCGAGTAAATGATCCGTTGTGTCGAGTAGTGCGGCTGAAACACTCAACCAACTGAGTTAATTTTTCAGCAATGCACATTGTTTTCTTTGGAAAATGAAATATTTTCACTTTGTTTATAAAATACAATTCGATTTCCGGTATATTTGGCCGATTTCCGGTGTATTCAGAATGTTTCTGATGTAAAGATAACAGCAGCGATTTATTTTTATCTGCACTGCGTTCCCCAAATCAGAACAATGCTGCAAGTGCACGTATTTTCCCTCCATATGTCAAAATGTCGAAAATGTTAAAAAATGTATGGGCGTGTGTACTTTCTGTATAGGCGAGTGCACTTTTTCATTCACTCAACCTGCAGGGCGAGTGCGTAAAAAAAAATTAACACCTCTGAATGGAAATAATTTTTCACCCATACACAAAATCTCTTGCATATTTCTCTAACAACACTTAATTTTTAGCTCGACTATTCGAAGAATAGGGGAGCTATCCTACTCGCCCCAGTGTCGGCGTCGGCGTTCCCGTCGGCGTCCCTTAAACAAATGCGTTAAACAAAAAATGCACTTTGTCCATAACTTGAAAACTACTTATGATATCAACTTGAAACTTGGAATAAATATTCACCATCAAATTCTACATCATTACCAACAACACCCATAACTCTGCTACAAATATTTTTCAAGTTATGCCCCTTTTTTACTTAAATTTTGCATTAAGAAAAATATGCACTTTGGTCCATAACTTATAAACTACTTGAGATATCAACTTGAAACTCAGAATAGGTAATCACCATCAAATTCTACATCAATACCAACAAGACCCATAACTCTGCTGTCAATATATTTCAAGTTATGCCCCATTTTTCTTATATTTTGTGTTGAGCAAAATATGCATTTTGCCCATAACTTTAATACTACTTGAGATATTGCCTTGAAACTTGAAATATATTTTCACCATCAAAATCTACATCATAACCAACAAGACCCATAACCCTGCTTCCAACATTTTTCAAATTATGCCCCTTTTTCACTTACATTTTATGTTAAGCAAAATATACACTTGGGCCTTAACTGCGTTATGAATGGAGGGATTTCAAAATAACTTGGCACAAATGTTCACCATGACAAGGTGGTGTGTCACGTACAATACCCATGCCTGTAGGTCCAAGGTCAAGGTCACTGTTACTTAAAATAGAATTTTCTTGTCCAGGCTGTAACTTGGTTATGAATGGAGGGATTTCAAAATAACTTTACACAAATGTTTACTATAACAGGGCGGTGTTTCGCAAACCATGCCCATGCCTGTAGGTCAAAGGTCAAGGTCACTGTTACTAAAAATAGAATTCTCTTGTCAGGGCTGTAACTTTGTTATGAATGGAGGGATTTCAAAATAACTTTACACAAATGTTCACTATAACAGGGCGGTGTTTCGCAAACCATGCCCATGCCTGTAGGTCAAAGGTCAAGGTCACTGTTACTAAAAATAGAATTCTCTTGTCAGGGCTGTAACTTTGTTATGAATGGAGGGATTTCAAAATAACTTTACACAAATGTTCACTATGACAAGGCAGTGTATCTGCACAATACCCAAGCCTGAAGGTCCAAGGTCAAGGTCACTGTTACTAAAAATAGAATTTTCTTGTCCGGGCTCTAACTTCATTATAAATGGAGGGATTTCAAAATAACTTGACACAAATGTTTACCATGACAGGGTGGTGTATCGCGTACCATGCCCATGTCTGTAGGTCAAGGTCACTGTTACTAAAAATAGAATTCTCTTGTCAGGGCTGTAACTTCATTAGGAATAGAGTGATTTCAAAATAACTTGACACAAATGTTCATCATGACAAGGTGGTGTGTCCCTTACCATGCCCATGCTGTAGGTCCAATGTCAAGGTCACTGTTACTAAAATAGAATTTTCTTGTCATGGTTGTAATTACGTTAGGAATAGAATAATTTCATAATAACTTGGCAGAAATGTTCACCATGACAAGGTGGTGAGTCATGTACCATGTCCATGCCTGTAGGTCCAAGGTCAAAGTCACTGTTACTAAAAATAGAATTTTCTTGTCCGGGCTATAACTTTGTTTTGAATGGAGGGTTTTCAAAATAACTTGGCACAAATGTTCACCATGACAAGGCGGTGTGTTGGGTATATTACCCATGCCTGTAAGTCCAAGGTCAAGGTCACAGTTACTTAAACTTGAATTGAGTTGTTCGAGCTATAACTTCTTTATGAATGGATTTCAAAACAAGTTTTCTAACAAATTCAGAAATATTTCATAGTTATTCCCCTATTTAGTTTTATAATTATGCTACATTAAGGAATTATTACTGTTATTTGAAATGAATTTCTCCCTTACCATTCACTTGTTAATATTTTTCCTGATTGAACATGAATGTATGGCCATAGTTGTTATTGTTTTAATCTTTAAATTGCATTTGTTTCAAATGATTCGAATAGTTGAGCATGCTGTCTCCTCTGACAGCTCTTGTGAGACTTACTACAATGGGAATGGAAATAATTTTTCACCCAAGTATCAGCTTAACATTAAACATTGCAATGCTCGCCATTAAATCAGTCAGTCTTTCATGCTTGAAATAATGATGTAGGTTGTCAATAGGATGGCCAAGAAAAACTGGCTTCTTATAAAGTGAAATCCCACTACTAAGACCACTTCTGGGACTCTAACAAAGTGGTTTGAATAGTGGGGTGGTCTTTCCTTCAGGCTGGAAAATAGTGCAAATCTATAAAATGGGACATTGAAATAGTGGTTTTATTTTTGAGGTTGTCTTTATTTTGGGGTTGTTGTAATGATGAGTTTTACTGTTACAGTAGTATACAATCAGCTGCCTTTTTTGTTATTTTGTTTTGTTAGAAAGTTATCTATCTTTATACTAAGAGCATTAAATAAATATATATAAATTTCTCTGAAGAGTTGTACAAAAAGATCATGAAATGTTCGGGTTTGAAATGTTCACTTTTATTTCAAGGTCAATCATATAACCTTGAGAAGCAGTCTGAGCCAGGTGTCCCTGTGGACCTCGAAGCAAACCTTGCCAGTATGGATACCCTGGAGTTCTGTCTAGTCAGAGAAAACAGTAAGTCTGAGTTTGGTTTATCATATAGATAGAGACCAATATCATAAAACTGACTTTGGAGACCGGTCTCAAAACTCAAGCTTTTGATTGGTCCATTTGGAGGCTGATATCAGTTTCAACCAATCAGATGCTTGAGATCTGAGACTGGTCTCAAGTATTAGGTTTATGATCTTGAGACCAAGTCACTGTAAAGCCATGATTGGTTGAATGTTTATGAATAGTCTCATTAGTCTGAAAGATTGTATGTGTACAGAAAAAATAAACTGCTGTGTAAGCGTTTTATTCTACATTTTGTTAAATTTTATGTTACAAGAAATGTGATGTGCATGTTGGGTGCCTTTAAAAATTTTTACATAGAGACATATAAATAAGTTAAGCATGAGAAAAATTGGTGTTATTGTTAGAAAATTCATGATCTAAGAAACATATCCCATTGAGCCTCTAGATCACCCTGCACATCTGTGCTGTCTGAGTAAAGAATAATACTTGTACACATACTGTAATTTTTCAGGTTCGAGAGGAGATGATTCTAGCATTGATGATAACAAGTCATCCAAGATGGCCGAGTCACTTACTAGTCACCAGTACAAGTCATATATAGTCAGTATGGTGCATAAAATACGAACCAATACAGAAGTGCAATTAGGTAAGGTCAACAGTGATTACAATTTTGCAGAGTAGATCCAGATCAGGCGCCGAGGTTTTCAAACTTGAGTTTGACCTCTGTGCTCAAAACTCTTTCTGTGCTCAAAACTCAATTTTGCTTCTTATCTTACAAAAAAAGGAAACTTTCGTTGTTAGTTAATTAGTTGTTTCAATACAACATTGTTATGCATTTAAAAACTCGAATAAAGCAATTTAAGCAGTATAAATCAGTAAATTTCACCCCTAGGCTTTGAGAATGACATTGTATTTTTGAGCATGGAGCAAGAACTAAAGTTTTATAACCTAGGACCCAGGCTTTAAGGTTTTAGAACTAAACTTGGAAAGGAGTTTCATATCTCAAGATTTTGATTGGTTGGTTATAAGACTATGCTCAGTTTCAACCAATCAGATTGCTTAGATCTGAGACTGGTCTTTCTCAGTTTTATAACCTTGGCGCTTGCAGCTTGTGGATTGATGCAGTCTGATCTTGGTGTATCCTGGTTGCTACTTGGTTTAAAGTAATCTAATGAATCTAAAAGCAAACAGTTTAGATCCAGATCATACTGTTTTGAGACAGCACAGACTGATCTGGATCTACACCATTGGCCCATAATAGTCATTGCTGTGGAGTAAATAATTCAAGTCTTCTTAGGTGTGTTTGACATGAATTCAAATTAGATTATGATCTTATGGTATGTGTTAAGCATGTACCTTGCATTATATTAATCATAAAATTATATCTCAACATCTAAATAACAGTATTAAATATTAATATATGATGAGTGTTATTTTTCCATTCCAGGTCTCATTAACTGACCAATCCTAAAGAACAAAAACATTGTACATAGAGAAAAAAAACTACAAACAACAATACTAAGTTTATGTTATCAGTGCGCTGTACAGCTTTATCAGTAAATACATTATATCTTTACTTCAGAGATACACCTTAATTACATGGGTGAACAATATAGATCCAGATCAGCTAGCACATTTGTCCCTATCAGGATCTAGACTGTTCATTTCTTGGTCACAAAAAACCTAATGAATATAAAAGCAAACATTGCAGATCCTGATTAGATTGCACAAATGTGCTGGGTGATCTGGAACTACAAGGTTTGCACATGCGATGAAAAATATAAATTTGGAGTGTAGGGTTAAAATAATTTTCATATCTATTAAATGTTTTTCTGTTTAGGTGTAAGTGGCGAGAAGGTAGAAATAGACCCTGTAGCCAGTAAGAGCGGTACCCGGCTTTTCCGACAAAAGGCGGTCACTTACGATGCTGATAGCATAGCTGCGTGTGATCTTCTGGAGGAAAAAGATGGAGGTAAAATAGAGTGTTGTTAGTCAGGCAGAATGTTATTATATTCAAATGATATTGTCTCTAGGTGGAAGTGAACCCGCACCGGCAACAGTGCCTAGCCCTGCAATTCCAGGCCAACTCCAATAAAGGTTGATCGGATAGCCCTGATGACATTGAAATGATGTCATTAATTTTGCAGACAACATCACTTTTTTGAATTTCTTGATAAGATTAACATTATATAGTCAAAATATGTAACAAAAACACCTGTTATTTACAAGAAGATAAATGTAAGTTCTGTATATATATATCTATAATAAGAAACAAAATGTCAAAAATTATCACCAAAGATGCCTTGCCTGAGATCTTAAATTAAATAAGGAGACCAGTCTAAAATGTCAAGCATCTGATTGGCTGTCATAGCAACTATTCACCATTTCAGCCAATTAGATGCTTGAGATTTGAGGCGGGTCAACAGTTTCTTAACCTGGTTTTCAACGAAAACTGGTTATTGTTATGCTGAAGTTGGCAGGAAGGCGGGCCTCAACTTTTGGTTTCCGCTCACTTACTTAGTTTGCTTTGGCCTATTGACACCAAACGTTGTGTGGGTGGCTTATATCAAGAGGCAGCCTGGGATTGCTACCCATGTGTGTGGGATCAAGGTCAAGGTCACTGTTGCTAAAATAGAAATTCACTTTCCAATGAATATCTTGAGTTTGCTTTGGTCTGTAAACACCAAACTTGGTGTGTGGGTAGCTTATATCAAGAGGCAACTTGGGATATTGCTACCCTGTTGTCTGTGATCATGGTCAAGGTCACTGATGCTAAAAATAGAAAATCAGTTTCTGCAGTTTCTGAGTTTGCTTTGACCTGTCAGTCACTTTTATCATGATGCAACTCTGGATTCTACTTATGTCTATACTCGGTTGTTGCAAACCAGGTTTCGTTGCATTGCGGCGCTTCTTGTTTTATTTTGGGCCCTTGTTCCAAGATGTGCCTCATATTGCATGAAAAGTTTACCACAACCTTAATTAGTTTTATTATTTTTCAGGGAAATCTGCATTTAGATTGACCTACTTTGGTCATGACAGTCATTACAAACATCACGATTTTGAAGCGGACACTGATATCTGCCATGAGATAGTGCTCAAGATGAATAATATACTAGAACTGAGAATGAGCCCTGTGAGGAAGGAATATGTGGCACATAGAGACAAGAAGATGCTGAAGAAACAACATTCTGAGAAACTTTGAATATGTGGCACATATAAAATCTTTGAATATGTGGCACATAGGGAAACTTTGAATATATGGCACATGGAGAAACTTTGAATATGTGGCACATATTCATAGTTTCTCAATGTGCCACAAATTCAAAGTTTTTTATAGGTCACATATTAAATGTTTCTATATGTTCCTCATATTCAAAGTTTCCCTAAGTGCCACATATCCAAAGTTTCCTACATGCCACATATTCAAAGTTTTTCTATAGGTCAAATATTAAATGTTTCTATATGTTCCTCAAATTCAAAGTTTCCCTATGTGCCACAGTAAGAAATTGCTGAGGAAACAGTATTTTGAGAAATTTTGAATAATTATGTGGAAAACAGAGACACTTTGAAAAAAAATACTTAAGAAAATTTTTTCGGAGAAACTGTGAATAATGAAGACTTGGAAAGTAACATATACTGTATGAGGAAAGATTGGTTTGGCACATAAAAGCAAGAAATATGGAAAAGAAATAATACTGGGGATAGTGAAATAGAAACAAGGAAATGCTTTGGAAATGGTATTCAGAAAAAGTTTGAATGCATGTGTCGCGGTACGAATCTAGTCACTATCTGGGGAGAAGATGTGTAAGCGGACGGATAGCTCAGTCGGGAGAGCACTCGCCCTGTAAGCGAGGGGTCCCGGGTTCGAGTCACGGTCTGGCTGCACATTCTTTCTCACCCTATGACATTTGGCGCCCAACGGGGGACCGTGACAGCATTGCATGGTTAAGTCTAAGACGCCTGCAATTGTGATTATATAAAGTACCCTCTGGAATTCGAGGACGAATTTCCAAGTTGTGAGGGGAAAATGTCGCGGTACGAATCTAGTCACTATCTGGGGAGAAGATGTGTAAGCGGACGGATAGCTCAGTCGGGAGAGCACTCGCCCTGTAAGCGAGGGGTCCCGGGTTCGAGTCACGGTCTGGCTGCACATTCTTTCTCACCCTGTGACACATGGATGTGCAGGATAATCTGGATCTACACTAGAATTAGATGAGAAAACATAATTTTTCTTTGTGGAAAAAAACAACTTCAGCACTCTTATCAGCGGACCTGATTACAAATTGTAGTGGTGATCTGGATTTGGCAGTGGAAAATTTAAGTCATTGTTAAATACAATCCTATAAATTGTTGTATTGTTTTATATTGAACCGAAAATTAATTATTTACTTAAATGTTTATAGTAAGAAAAGAAAGAATGATCTTTGATAACATTAAAAAATAAAACCTATAAAATTCTTAATATTTATAGTGAATTACTTATTTGATTGGGTCCTGGCATACATCATCAGCACATTTGTATGATATTTAAACAGCTGTCAGCTTATGTGTGTTTACCCTCCTATTGGGTATTTGTGCTGCAATAAATTAATGCTGAGAGGCTGAAGAAGTCCATTTTACTTTTACGGTTTTACCCCATTTTACTTTTACCTCAAGTCCCCAACACAATTAGTAACAGCAATGAAGGGTGGTGAATCCATTTTACTTTTACCCAAATAGAAACAATAATGAATCAAGCAAGTATTGTCTGTAAACTTAAAAATAGCAATATTTAACATTTTTATCTACTAGTAGTTAATTAGCTGTGTGAAGTTTTTTGATAGTGCCAAAATTGAAGCTGATCTTCAGGCAGTAGAAAGCCAAAAATTCAAATTTTTAAAACAACACACACTAGTTTATACCGTACTGTTGTGCTGTGATAATTAGATGAAAAAAAAAACACCACCACCAAAGTGACTGCTAAATACCACTGCAAACAAAGTGACTATTAAATATCGTTGCAAACAAAGTGACTGCTAAATATCGTTGCAAACAAATATTTTTATAGCAAGGTTTTACAATGAAAGCTTTTGAACCATTTTCAGGGTGTGTTCCCCATCCCCAGGAACACCACCAACAACAAAATGCTGTACTTCCTCATTGAATGCTTATAACAGCACAATCTGTAAACAGTTCAGTCACACCTATCAATACAATCTAGGATACAGATTAATACAATTTGGGATACCAGTTAGTGCACCGATGTTGTCCTCTTGGTCTTTTTTGTCAGCTGGTATGTGTAGTTATGTATATAGCCTTGCTTACTTGATCTAAGGTTTTAAAACTGACATTTAAAACCAGTCTCAAAACTCAAGCGTCTGATTGGCAGAAATGGCAACTTTTCCTCATTTCCGCCAATCACATCCTTGTGATTTGAGACTGGTTTTCATTGTCAGCTTTATAAAATTGGGTCAAGATGTGAATAATAGTGGGATTCCATATCTTACCAAATAAAGTAGTCTTCTGCGTTTTTTTGCACATCTGTTCACAACAATTTTCATGAAACATAAAGGAATCTGTCTTCGATACGTCGAAAACTTTCTATACCCTTTCATTTCACTTTTCTCCTATAAATTCGCAGAATGTTTATGAATATTTAAATTAATGTATTATTTGTCAAATTATAACTTCCTCAGATAGACTTTTTCTGATAGGAATTAGCATAGGCCCGGTTGTACTGTACAGACTCATTTTTTCTTCGGAATCACTACAATTTTCACTTACCTAGCGAAAACTGGGAGATTCTCCCGTTATCTGCACAGCTTGTACATTTTCTGGTAATACTTACAAAATCTACAATGTTGAGGGGTACCTTGTTATCATTTCTTTGGAATTGAAACATCATCTAAAGAAGTATAAGTGTAAACTTGCTACAGTGACGCTCATTTAGTTCTCCGCCTTTAAAAACCGTCTCATATGCGAAAGAAGTGCGTCATATGCGCGATAGCCGCATCTTAACGCGAAAGCTATGGCCACTGTGTACACTAGGCCTAAAGAAAGCTGCCGGTTACCAGATTTCTAATTTCTAAAAGGTTTACAGGATGATTGAAAGACGAGAAAAATACAATAAACATAATTCTAAGACCAGCCGATTTGAAGCACGGAAGCCCACTGGGATAACATCACATGTAATATAGTTAATTTAATTTGACGAGTGATCACCATAATTTACACTTCAACTATCAGACATGACTACATAATATTATGAATATTTAGTATTTAAGGGCTTACCACACTCCTCCCAATTCTGTTCATCGATAGAAGAAAATTATCAATATCTCAATAATGGCAAAATGCCGTTAAATGAAACATTGCAAAATTGTATGTTATCAATGTATCTTTATTTTGCATATGGTAAGACACGTTAGAACAGTAAAGAAAAAAGTGAGATCTGAAAATTCGCTCAACTTCTTACATAAATTCTCAAAAAACTAAACAACACAAAACATCATTTTAAAAACTAAACAACACAAAACATCATTTTAAAAGCCCACATGAGAAATATGATATTGAAAACAATTTATTGTGTCCTCGTGACTTACATATGTAAATTTTACGAGATATTAAAAAAGTAAAATTGAATTATGTCTCCTCAAATGTCAGATGCCAATCAAATTTTCGCACCTCAATATCTCACCATCGTTTTCTGGGCAGAATGGGATATGGGAATATTGTGTAAAATATATAGAGACAACAGTATCACGGTCGTGTTTCAAGTATGATTTCTAGCATAAAAATAATTGAAATCCAGGACTGATGAAAGAAATATACGAATAAAAGTAGTAAATGTTAGTTTTAAACATATGTCACGTGGACGACAAGTAAACAAAATAAGAACGCGTAACCGGTGTTAAATGCTACGGCGATACATCGCAGAACTCATCCGTTTACCTACAATTAAAGTATCAGTCACATTATCCAGCGATGGGGTACAGTACGATGGGCAACCGATGCATTTTTTTTATATAAAAATGGATTGGTTGCCGGCCGGACAACGAAAGTAATCGGAGGGTGACTGAGGCCATCGGGTGCATCGGTGGGGGTCATCGGGAGAAAATAAGTTGTAGTTAAAAATCAGCGATGTCTCTGCCGATGCCCCACACCGCTCTTCATCAGAAACTCATCATTAACACATATTTCAAGGATCGGCATATGTTTGGCCGAGCATCTTCCAGTGTTCGTTGAATCTGAGGGTCATCGTGGGTTAGTGGTGTTAGTGGATATCGGCCGAAGTTCGACCAAACATTGGCACATAGTCGACCCATGTAAGACCGAATTTCGAACGATGGTCAGCAATGAATTCGGTATATGATAATCGATGTATCGCTAGGTCATTACAAGCGGGAAAATTTTCGAATGTACAACAGTGCTTGCCATCTAAGTCCCCGCAGCAGTGAGGGAAGGTCTATTTGTTCTGTTACTGCTGTGCCACTTCCCTCCAGGTGTCTTCGGTCGGATGAGTGTCCCACACATCAGCCTGGTACTCTTCGAAGACAATATGGCAGACCTCCGGCATTAACAGCGAGATATTGATATGGGGGACTCGAAATGCAAAGGCAAGGTCGTGGTAACTGACGCAAGCGGCAAGTAAGCGGAGCATGATCGTCAATTTGAGACCACGTTCCAAGGGAGCCTCTGTCTGAACAGAAAAAGGAGAAAAAAGCATTACAATTTTGCAGTATAAAATAGATTTGGAACACATGTGTTTGCAAGATTTGAAGGAAATTAATCACAATTATAATTAAACTACGTTGTCTTCTTGGCAATGGGTGGCCTTACTCGTTCCAGAAGCTCCTGAAACATCTCCGGCTCCATGCGGAGGAAAGACTTGAAGTCTGACGAATGCTAGGTAGAGTGATCGTTTTATACTACTTGTCGGGAAGAATCTCCATCGGCTACGGGAGCAAGCTACCTCGGCCGACTGTCGCCTGGGCATTTTACAATGTCTGAAATATGTCCGGTCAGTAATCATACGATACCTTACTCACCGTCAGGTCACGGGCCGAGCCTTATAGGATGATCGGTGAAGATTGCCCGATGTCCGGCCGGTAGTCGGTGCCACGTCGTTCAAAAAATGTTTCCCTCTGGAGTTACTCGCCGTACGATCATCGGCAGGGGTATGCACGGCCTCCGTACGAAGCCTGTTGCTGTGACAGATGTGTTAAGGACTAATTGGACGGTGTGGACCATGGTTGGGACATCGCTCACTCCACCGATTACCACCGGTCTACGGCCACCGGCCGAGTAATGTGACTTTGGCATTAGAGAGATCATGTAATATAAAATATATATAGTTCTTGAAGTAAACGCATTTTGTCAGAAAAACTCGAGACGCTTATATATGTGTCTGTGGCAAATCTACAGTTACATGTAATCCATATTGTCTGTTTTCATAAAAGACTCTCCGGTTCAAGGCAACCACGTCTTTGGTTGTTTTACGCTTTTCACAGTCAAATCTTAATCATATCCGTAACAAGAAATATCATTAAAAAGATAAACGGCGTTGATGGTAAAGATTTATACATACATTTATATAAGAAAGAAAGAAATATAGAGAGGCGAAGCAGACACCGTTTAGTTATTTTATTTTACTTGTTATAGCTGTTGACGAACCCTCCCTGCCTACTAAGAATGACCTCGAGATTAAGCGGCCGAATCATTACAACTCATAAATTCATTGAAAGTGTCTTTAAAAAAATGTTAAAGCTGTTGCAACAATTTCATACGGTGATAATAAGTCGATTAAAGAAGCAATGTCTTACATTAAGTCTGACTTGATCTACATTAATTCAGTTTCCATAAAATACCTCTTGTAGAGTTAGAACTCAATATGAATAAATGTCCTTGAAATTTAATAAATATAAATAGGCTAATAATAGCTTGTTACAAGAGCGAAATCTACCAACTTTTACGTAAATAAATTTAAATATTTACATTCCTATTGATTTTTTCGTTTTAAAAAAATCGGTTCATTTTGCATGAACCGCATGACCCGTAATGACGTCAGTAACGTCATGGCTGTTACTATGAAAACTCCCACGTATTACTCCCCCTTTTCACTTAATACTATTTTTTGAAAGCGTTAGACTTAAGTTTATTTAAAGAAAAAAATGAATAAAATGTAAATATAAGTAATGATTCTTATTTCGGTGCGGTTAATTTATTTTTTTTTAATGTCTTCCAACGTTCGTCAACTTCAGGTTTGACAAGATCTGCTGACCCAACTAAAACTACACTTTATGAATGTTGGTAATGAATACTGAATATTATAATCATTGCTTTTCTGCTCAATGTACAAATAAGCATCAACTGTGGAAAGTTCTAAGGTACATCTTTGAGCATTCGCGTTAATGAAACATATTCATCCGATTTACTGGTGCTTAAAGAACGTCATTATTTCTACACGTCCTGAATAAAATAATAAATCACGTCTAGTAGAGACATGATTATTTATATTAATGTATTTTGGCTGTACACGTCTTCTTCATGTTTCAATAAATCAAACATCAGCCGTTCAACTTTGTTTGCATGCTTTAAAGTAACAGCATTGTGCAATATATAATTATATGTTCTCTTGTTTATGTTTTGTACTTACAGAGAAATGTAAATGGAAATAAACTTGAAACTTGAAACATCAACTAAATTCACAAATAGTTTGTCAGATACAATCTTTCTGACATTGATCGACAGAAAACTGGCCATATCATTGACTTCAATTGGTCCAAAAGTAAATGCAAGCACGAATACATACCTTCTTATTCTATTAACATATTTGCTAATGACCGACTAGCTTTTTGGAAAGCTAAACTTGTACTTTATTAAACCAGCAACTTGACGGTGTAAACATCGCACTGCACTGAACGACATGTTATGACAAACATTGTGCAACTCGAAGGTTTAACATATTTCAGTTGAGTAGGCATTCCATTCAAGTAAATCGGTGACCGAGAGTGAAGTGGCAACAAATTGCTATCAGCAACCCTGTTGGGATAATGGTAAACATGCATCCATGCATTTTGTAATATGACTCTTAGTTTGTTGTATTTTAATCTAACTTTAACTGGTGTTAAACTGTTTATCTCCAGCAGCAGGTACTTTATTTGAATACCTGTGTTGTATCGCCTATATTTAAACCTCAAGGAAAGATAACTTAAGCTCGCTAAGGATTCTCTGGCGATTATAGTCGCCAGACAAAATCGGTTTACTACTGTAGTAGACTCTTTCTCCGTCGTTATCAGAAAATAAACGACTGTTGTAAACCAAAATCTAGAGGCCTCTGATTGGCTGCTGAATGACGTCACACTTGCTCTCTGTATCTATTTTAAAAACTCTCTCTCAAGCTGCTTATCAACAAGGCTTATTGCTCATCACAATTATTCATGATAAACATTGACATGGATAAATTAGCATGATCGAGTAAATATGCACTATTTGTGATAAAGATTAAAAGAAGTACAGCTGATACTTTATAACTAGCAACTGGAAAGTGTAAACAGCGCACTGAACAACAATTTATGGCAAACATTGTGCAGAATTTGTGCAACTCGAAGGTTTAACATATCACAGTAATGTAGGCATTCCAAACATATGTATGGCAATAAATCAGTTACTAGGTTAAGTGGCATCAAATTGCTATCAGCAACCCAGTTGGGATAATGGTAAGCATACATCTGTTATATGACTCCAAGTTTTTTGTTGTTTTTTTTAAACCTAACACTAACTGGTGTTGTTATGTACTTGTAAACGTGGGGGAATACCGCCTAATTTAAACCTCAAGAAAAGATAACTGAAACTCGCTTAGGATTCTCTGGCGGTCATAGCCGCCAGACAAAATTGGTTTACTACTGTCGTTGTCTGCTGAAAGTACAGACATGCGCAGTGAAACAGTCAACTCCTTAACTCGCTGTTTGACTGTTTCACTGCGCATGTCTGTATTTTCAGCAGACAGCTACAGTAGTTGACTGTTTCACTGCGCATGTCTGTACTTTCAGCAGACAACGACAGTAGTAAACCAATTTTGTCTGGCGGCTATGACCGCCAGAGAATCCTAAGCGAGTTTCAGTTATCTTTTCTTGAGGTTTAAATTAGGCGGTATTCCCCCACGTTTACAAGTACATAATAACACCAGTTAGTGTTAGGTTTAAAAAAAAAACAAAACTTGGAGTCATATAACAGATGTATGCTTACCATTATCCCAACTGGGTTGCTGATAGCAATTTGATGCCACTTAACCTAGTAACTGATTTATTGCCATACATATGTTTGGAATGCCTACATTACTGTGATATGTTAAACCTTCGAGTTGCACAAATTCTGCACAATGTTTGCCATAAATTGTTGTTCAGTGCGCTGTTTACACCTTCCAGTTGCTAGTTATAAAGTATCAGCTGTACTTCTTCTAATCTTTATCACAAATAGTGCATATTTACTCGATCATGCTAATTTATCCATGTCAATGTTTATCATGAATAATTGTGATGAGCAATAAGCCTTGTTGATAAGCAGCTTGAGAGAGAGTTTTTAAAATAGATACAGAGAGCAAGTGTGACGTCATTCAGCAGCCAATCAGAGGCCTCTAGATTTTGGTTTACAACAGTCGTTTATTTTCTGATAACGACGGAGAAAGAGTCTAGTTAAGGAGTAGACTGGTCCCCGAGCGTGGTACCAGTCTAGTCAAGGAGCGACAACTGGGTAGAGATTGCAAAAACGGAAAACCAAGCTATTTATAGTATTGTATTTCAGAATATATTTGGTTTACCAAAATAATCACACTGCGATTTAAAAATCATTCAATGAGTTCATTCGAACGTGTTGGAAATCTGTTGGAAAATGGAAAGAAAAATGTGTTTAAAGCTAGTTTACTTAGCAGTTTTCCTAATATTTCTTTGTTTTAAAATCGTTTTCAGTGCTAGTTTGGATAGAAGTAAGAGTTTTGCTGTGAAACTGGATACTCGCTCTAAAGGAGGCATACAAAAACTATTTTACGATAACGAATTCATTCCTGGAAATGAGGTAAATCTCTTTGACATCATCCTTATAAAATCGTTATTTCTACAATTATAAATTACAATTTTTTATTGTTCTTTTATACATAATTGTTAATAATTGTTCATTAGTTGTTAATTGATTTTCGCAAAGAATTTTACATTTACATACCGTACATCTTCTTAGAAAACACTACAGGTGCTTGAAACAAACTATTTTTAATGTTGTGTTTGGGCTATATACTATATAAAACTAGTCTAGTCACAGATGACTAGTCTTATATAGTTTATAGCCCATATACAACATTAAAAATAGTTTGTTTCAAGCACCTGTGAATTGAATTTTTTATAAATTTTTCTTTATGGGGACCATATAAAAAAGTACCAGTACAATATACCATTCACAATCATAATAATTACCGTATTAGTAAAACATAAGCATTATACTTAAATTTGTACATGTCTTCTAATAGTGACTTATAGGTCCTTTGGGCCGGGTGATTTATTGTTGTGTGTATGTAAATATATTGTATACATGTATCACAGGTCACTATAATAAACAATTTTTCTTCTTCTACCACTACTCTATTTCAAATTAAGATGCCACTGTTAAGTTTCTGAAATGGATGTCGTAAAAGTCATTTATATTGTTTAAGCCCCGATGTTCCAGCAATAAATGTAATTCTTGTGCAGTTACTAATACCCCCCAAAATGTCAGTATGGATTTTGAAGCATCAGGGACGCCAATATCGTAAATAATAAATAAAAAAAGTATGGTCGTCCGAGTGAAACTTTGGCGAAGACTGTCCGTTTAGTTAATGTGTCTGCCAGGTTCAGTATTTATTTTAATAAAATGTCACTTTGAACGAGGTATTACACTTTTATCATAAATTATTTATTATGTTTTTTTTTGCAAAAAGCTTAAAATATAACTTTCATTTTTACACTTTAGATTAACCATTGTTTTTTTATATCTTGCTACTTTGCTTCACCAACATCACACTCAACCCGACTATGATTTGCATTGAAATTCTAGTTGGCTTTCAATTAACACATACATTTATAAGACTTTATACAAACGACTAGTGCTTTCTTTTGAGTCAAGAAGTAAATATCGTATTGATTTACAAATCGATACATTATTGGTCCAAAAAAGATCACTGAACTCGTAAAAGTATCAAATAACTTGCGGTTTTTCCAAGGATTGAACACTACAAGTACAACAAACTTTATTACAAAATGTTTTAGCTATACCCAGGTATGAGGACAAGAAATGACATCCCTGTATTTGAGATTCTATTTGGCTCCCCCATTTATTTATTAAAAAGCATTTGAAAATATAATTGTTTGGAAACCATCCTCTTTAATTCGTTAACGAAGTGGTGAGCATATTTTTTTTTCACACGAAGTAGGAGGCATATAGACTTGCACTTCTCCGGTCCTGATGTTGTGGTAACGACTCCTAATTAACTATCACGCAGATATCTTTCAAACTTGCACAGATGATCAAGCAGGATATGTAGTTTATCGTATAGATTTTTTTCCTGCGACTAATTGTACCAGAGTTATGACACTTTGTTAATTTTAGTATAAACATTTTGTGGCATCCCTTTCTCATTAACTATCCGGCGGATTTTTTTAAAACTTCCACAGATGATCAAGCAGGATGTGGCCAAGTTTACCAGAATTATTGCACGTTGTTAATTACAGTATTAACATTATGTGTCATCAAATCCTCGTGAATTTTCTGTTGGATATCTTTCAAACTTGCACAGATGATCAAGCAGGATATGTAGATTATCGTATAGATTTTTTCCTGTGACCATTTTTACCAGAGTTATGGCATTTGTTAATTTCAGTAATATAATTTTGTGGGATCATCACCTCATTAACTATCTGGCGGATTTCTGTCAAACTTGCACAGATTATCAAGCAGTTAGTCGTTAAGAAACGATTTTTTTCCTGCGATCATTTTGCCATATTTATAGCCCTGCTAATTTTGTGGCATCGACTCCACATTTTCTATTTGGCTGAATTCTTAAAAAAATATGCATTAATGATTACTCATGATGTGTAGATTGTTGTTAAGGAATTTATCTTGCAACCATTTCCAC
Source organism: Corbicula japonica (assembly GCA_038501625.1). Lineage (NCBI taxonomy): Eukaryota > Metazoa > Mollusca > Bivalvia > Venerida > Cyrenidae > Corbicula > Corbicula japonica. The sequence goes on from JAZAYU010000828.1 coordinate 21,926, forward strand.
CAGAGTTATGGCACTTCCTTGAAATTAGTCCTAAAATTTTGTGTCGCTTACTTCCATTTACTAGTCATTAAAACTTCCTTACATAACTGTAATTTAATAAAACATCTTATATACAGACACATTCAATCATATACAATTAATGAAAATCTCGAATTCAAATATACATCATGTAAAATTATGTGAAAAGTACAGATATATAAAACTAGACTGTGTCCTCAGAACACTGATCCCCCACTTTTGCAGATTTTGCTTGGTAATGCAAGGTATAGCCCTTACCATTATCAAGAGTTTCTTATTCTTCAAATTGTGTTACTTACAGATCCCTCCGGATGTATTTATAGTAGAATATATTGGGAATGGATCAGGCTTCGAGATGATGCAGAAACTATCCGGCGCTTTTGGAAGCCAGGTAAGCTTATTAAAACTAATTCAGTCTTTAAATTCTATTACTTTTTTCAATTAGGGTATTATTAAAAAAGTATTTTGGTGAAAGGGGTTACTCGAAGGATCTTCGGTCTGTAGACGTGCACTAAGTAATGCGGGAGCACCAATTATTATATTAATGTTTGATTTATTGAATACAAACGTATCTCGATATAGGCGAAATAAGGAGAAACTCAATCCGTTTTTATGTCGACGACAACGTTGCCTGGACCGGAGGTAGATTTGTTTGTTACTCATTATTTCTATCATTAGATAAAAGAATGTGAAACACGTTGGTATATTATAAACAAAGTTATTAATCTTGTTAATCTTTCTGAAAACCCCTTTACATGTAGTATAGAATTCTAAGACTGAAAAGTTTTACTGCCTCGAGCTCGTCCAGTTTAATGGGGGTTCTGGTATAGAAATAAAATCCAAGTCTTGGGCATCAGAGACACATTTGAATAACTATGTTTGGTTTCAGATAAAGGAATGGGAGCCCCTGCGAATCTACAAAAACACCCTTCAGCTTGCCGATGTCAGTGCAGCGGTTCCTTTGGATTTGCAGGTTTGTTAGGAAGAAAGTGAATGAAAACAATTTTAAGACTCTGAGTTTATCTTACTATCTTTTGTCTGCATATCCGTTTATCTCTCTATTTAACGGATATCTCCTCTGACCAACTTGTCGAATATAAAATTTATACATTTCTGACTTCTTAATTGACAGTGTGAGGAGGGTCTGAATGACTTGGTTATTTTATTTTTAACTAAACAAACTTAACTTGGATGGTCTTGATAATATGTCCCTCGAAATCCATTGATGTTTGATTTATATGGATTTAAATTTAAAAACTATCTCAATTAACTCTCGATTTTTATCGTGAAAAGGCCATTTTTCAATATGATGAACATTCACCATTCCCCAAGCACACGTACGTTAAATAATTTACAAGTAGCTCTGTTTTCTAGACTTTCGATTTCTTAATTTATTTCAATGAACAATGCAATCTATTTGTGAAGTAAAGACATTCGTAAAACAAAATTTTTATTGTCACAGTGTTTGCCAAAATCTTTCAGGTGTACCACGATGTTCTTTACAGAATAAACGTTGCAAATCGCCTTGATAAATAAACGACCCGACATTGTAACATTCCAAAAGCAATTTCATTCTTATATATGATTCTGCCCTGACGTCCTTCTGTCGTCTGACAAAATGTTAAAATCTCTACATTTCTCAATTCTTTTAGTGACTTACTTAAAGTTGTTTATCTTTAAAGAAGACTTTAACATAACCACCAGTATGAGGTATACAGTCAGAGTGTATGTATATGCCATAGACATTGATTGAGTGTTTACCATTTACAATAAATCTTAGATTACGACTTAATATAATCTCTACCGCAACACCGACTTCTTAAATCAGTGTTTTATGGAGATTTGATCTTCAAATGAAATACATTAAATTTAAAATAAAAGGCAAATTCAATTTATTTATGCTAGTCGAAAAGGAAATACGTGCAATTAAAAAAAGCCGCTAGTATGATATTCTAAAGAGCTCTGCATGATTGTTGATAAACCCATCTACAGTTGATCGATTTGCTTACCTAATTGTTTGCACGACGGTAGCAGGGGTTGAAGAGTTTATGAAAAAGGTAAAATATTTTATCATGAAGCTCCGCACTAAGAAAACACATCCTCCCCACGCAGAGAAAAAGAAGAGAGGAAAAGAGAGCATGTATTTATAAGAATATAACTCCAACCCACCCATCAGTTCAACAAATAAAACATAAGAAGCTGATAGCATTGCAAAGCCAAATGGGCGGGTATTCGATGATCTTAGCGAGACCAGGGCTCCTGGAGTCCAATCAGCAAGAACACGATGACAGGAATAAAAGAAACAAATCGTGCTTCTAGGGACTTTTACAATTTTCCCTATAATCTTCATAAACTCTTAAACCTCTGCTATGGTCGTGCAACAATGTAAGCATAATTATCAACTGTAGATGGGTTGATCAACAGGCCTGCAGACCGCTGTAGAATATATTGTTTGTAACCTTTCTTTTTGAATTTTACGAATAACGTGGATAAATTAACAATGCCTTTCATTTTCCTGGAAAAGGAAAGTAGAAGCCCAATATAATTCTTTTATCCCAGTAATCGTTTTCTTGCTGATTTTACTCCAGCTACTCTGGTCCCGAGATAAAACTTTCATGCTCAACTTTATTTGAGCATGAAAATGTAATGTCTAAGACTTCATTTTCTTAGAAAATATATTTTCAACTGAAAATATGACATAATTGATATCAAGAACAGCTTTTTAACATAAGTTATTTCTGATTTAGGAAGGCTGTTTATGATTTAAACATTTTAAGGTTGAAGTTTTAAACATTTTAAGTTTGAACACAGAATTAATTAAGTTGAGCATGGAACCATGTTTTATAGTTACGGGATCAGGGCTAAGATTATAAAACTGAGACCAGTATCAAATCTGAAGCATCTGATTGGCTGTAATGGAGATTCAATTCTGGTCTCCATTCTTAGTTTAATGATCACGGGGCCTAGTCTGAGTAAGAGTTTCGAGTACCTACCTATATCAAGTGACAATGCCATTATTTTTTATGATAAGTTGTTTGTAGGCTTTTGGATGCAACATGATCGAGTCGATGGGTAGACAGAAGGAAATTCGTCAAGGCAAGTTGTTCGTTCATATGAGCATCTAATGAGAAAGGTGTCTAGTTAGCCTGATTTAAACGTTACATTTAAACCTTGACGAATCTGATATATCTTTTTTTGCAGCCGCACTTTGTGCGCGCAAACTACTACCCCAAGAGTGTTGAGGACTCCTGGAATTTGTTGAATGTCTCCGGTGATACTATAGTTATTGGGATAGCAGATGTTGGAATTAACACAGCTTTGCTCGACCTCAAGAACAATATTGTAAGTTGCAAGTGTTGTGAATTGATATTTACATGTTTAACTCTATACCAATTTAACGTAAAGAAATTAAAAAATCTATATTTATTTCATCCAAAGAAAAAGTATAGACTACATTTCTAACATGGAAGCAGATCTTATTGATCAAACTGTTTGGCGTTGTTTAATAATTTTGATAATACTTTAAATATATTTTATTGCTATTGTACATGGTACAAAAATTATCATAGTTTTTCGATATAATATAGGTGTTTTGAAAGGTCGTACATCTGTTCGTACAATAAATTTCAGGACTTTGAACTGAGCGAAGATTTCGTACAAAATGGAGACGGCATGTTAACATCATCGAAATCTCTGACTGATGAAGATGACATTGAAGACCTCGCAGAGTAAGAACATATTTATAGTTTTTTTATACATATAACACGGATTATTTGTTGGCGTATATCGCTAGATATGCGATCTGTTTCAGCGATAGAAATGTTTCGTGCATGGAGTTCATGTTCAAGTCGAAGGTTAAGGTGTCCGTATCACTATGTTCTTGACAACATTGTATCATGAAATTTGCTGAAGTTCATAACCGTTCTTTGGGAGTGGCAATTTACTTTTCACAAAATAATGACGGGTGTGTCATGAACAGCTTTTACTCGGCAAAATATGCATTAACGAGATTTAACGCAGGCGCAGGCTGCCAATATTATTTGATTTGACAAACAGTATTGTCAAACATAAGCAACCATAAGATGTTGTATAACTTAGTATTAAAACATATATAATATGGTCATCACATCTAAAAAATCTCCTAAAGTAATTACAATTAAAGATATAGTAACATGCTTCTGTGATGTCAAATTCTCAATCACTATTAAGGTTACACAAACATGCTTGTTTTGCAGTCACGGGAATCGAGTGGCAAGTATAGTAGCTGCGGAGAAGGGCAATAATATCTGCAGTTCCGGGATTGCTTTTAAAGCCAAAATAGCAGGTAATGTAGATTACTAATAAAAACATTTATATCTAAAATCATACAAATAAAATAATGTTTGTCACAGTTTTCCATCCAGTCAATTAAGCTAAACTGTGTTTTCAAATTCAGCCGAGAGTGTTAAATTCAATTTACTAATTCCAATCATGGAATGTCTGAAAAAATACCTTAAATGAAGAAAATTCATTAGGTTACGACCTCACATCTATATAGTTGTAAGGTAATACTATACCTCCTGCTTTTCAATGTTTGTACACGTTTATATTAAAAGTTTATTCTTTTTGTTTTTACTTCTTGTGCTGGTGTCCTTTTGATTTTCGTAATTATTGTACAATAGTTTTACAATTGTTTCAGCCCTTAGAATTTATGAGGTGGGATTCGATCCTGATTCTAAGAATACTAAAGCTGTAGTTTGGACTGCTGCTGACATTCTTGGGCGTGCTTTAGTCCACCGTCTTGATGAAATTCACATTCTTGTCAATGCCTGGTCACCAACAGCAGCATTTGACCGTCTCGATTTAACAACGTCGGCGGCTCTAGAGTATGGCACAGCAGAGGTTCTGTTCATTTTTTTCTTAACTTTTGTTAATCTTTATCAGAAAGTTATTATGCAATGCAGCCATTGTTAAAAGATAAATGTATTTTGTCTCTCTGTGATAAATTTCAGATGGCGAAGATCTCGTTTTGGCATTATGAACAAATCATTGGTATCAAATTGAAGTTTTTATCAAAAACGGTACCGTAACCGACCTTGTTAAAGAAAATGCCCATGGCACTGAACGACACACGAATAATTTCGCTTGATATTGCGTTGAGAAAATTATTTTCGTTAAAACAACTAGATTGCAAACAGGATACACATAAAACCGTTTTTCACATTAACATTCTTTGTGCCAAGTGGCGGCTGTGTAAAGTCGCCACGTACTTGCAATCAGTACTGTTATCAAATACCATCTTGGGGGGGGGGGGGGGGCTATTGAGCCGAGAAATCGTATATCAAGGCTAGACTTATTAGGTAGAACTTTATATATTGGTTTTTTGAAAATATATATTAAAATAATTATAATGTTTGTGTTTTTTTTTTCAAAAGGGTCGTCATGGTCTCGGCCGAATCTACTTGGTACCAGCAGGTCCTGCGGGTAACAGTTTATCACACAATATAAACACCATCACGATTGGCGGTGTAGGTCAGTTTGGAAGAATACCATCTGATGCTGTTGTTGATTCAAGTGTAATCACTTCGGGATTGTCAGAAGGAAATACCATCAACTCTTCCTTTATGATAAGACAAGTCAATTTAATGACCTGTATTGTAAAATCAGATCGAACGTTTTGTTTTAACGACATTGAATATAATAACTTTAATAAAAGTATCTTGCATGAGTGATAGGTAAAAGTGGAAAAATATGTCACTGAGTTGGGAGCTGCTTTTGCGGGAACGAGGCTCTGTCGAATTCCTGCCAAAACAGTTAACCGAGTTGACAGATTTTTCTATCTTTACCAAAAATCTTTCTTACATACCTTAAACTGTTTACAACATGTGTGTATATGTTTACAACTTAAATTTTAACCTATGCTGAAATAATGACGCTTACGAAGACCTTATTGTCTAATGACGTTACTAACTTGAACACATTAGACACGAAATGAGAGCACCAGTTGATAATGTGGTTAATCCAAAGAAGAGGGTGGTAATAAACAAAGCATTTTACAACTTGAGTTTTAAAAAAGATTCTAGGCTGCATCATGCATCAACATCATATTGCCAGACCAGTTTCCGAAATTAACAACTACCTCAAGTCGCATGTAACTCAAACACTTACACACGCATTTAAACAACAATATTCCATGTAAAAACACATAATACTAAAACATATGCACAAGTTACTAATGACCTGCGAATCGGAATGGATTGGTACATGATAACCCTGACTGACAGAACCTAACCTGACATAAGATCAGTTAAAATGCATAGGCATAACCATTTATGACTTTTTATGCCCCCGGCATCTAGTGATTGAACCGTCCGTCCGTCCTTCCGTCCGTCCGTCCGGTTAACATTTTTCGGCAAGTTGGATCTTTCTGAATTTCTACAAAGAGCATTGGCATGAAAGTTTACACACTTACTTAACAGTTCACAGGTCATGACCCTGACAAGTTACATAACTCTGGGTACCTTATTTCTGGTGTTATCTCCCCTTTTTGTACTTAAAAAAATGGTTAACCTGTTTCGGCAAGTTGGATATTTTTTCCATTTCTACAAAGATCATTAGCATGACAGTTTACAAACTTAATATACAGTGCACAGGGTATGACTCTTAACAAGTTACATAACTCAGGCTATCTTAATTCGGGGTTTTCTCCCATATTTGTACTTAGAGATAAATGGTTAACATTTTTCGGCAAGTTGGATATTTCTGAATTTCTACAAAGAGCATTGGCATGAAAGTTTAGACACTTACTTAACAGTTCACAGGTCATGACCATGACAAGTTACATAACTCTGGGTACCTTATTTCTGGTGTTATCTCCCCTTTTTGTACTTAGAAAAATGGTTAACCTGTTTCGGCAAGTTGGATATTTTTCCATTTATACTATACTATACTATACTATACTATACTATACTATACTATACTATACTATACTATACTATACTATACTATACTATACTATACTATACTATACTATACTATACTATACTATACTATACTATACTATACTATACTATACCACACCACACCACACCACACCACACCACACCACACCACACCACACCACACCACACCACACCACACCACACCACACCACACCACACCACACCACACCACACCACACCACACCACACCACACCACACCACACCACACCACCACCCCCACCACCACCACACCACCACCACCCCCCACCACCCCCACCCCATCTCACACCACACCACCACCACCCCACTACACCACCAACAATAATACTGTCAACAACAATGTCAACAACAATGTCAACAACACCGTCAACAACACCACCAACAACTCCGTCAACAACACCACCAAGAACACCGTCAACAACACCACCAACAACAACACCACCACCAACAAGAATAGCATCAACAACACCAACAACCAACAACAATAGCATCAACAACACCAACAACTGACAACACCAACAACAACACTGACAACTACACCAACAACAACACCAACAACACCAACATTACCAACACCAACAACAATACCAACAACAGCAACAACACCCACACCTCCAACAACAGCAACCAGCATACCATACCTTACTATACTACACCACACCTCACCATATCACTATAGGTGGGCAGGGATAGTGGGTTGATGGGTGTGGGATCAGGGGTGTATGGACTGGGTTGTGTAAACCCTCTAAAAAAACTACAATAATAAAGTAACTGTAATTTATTGATTTCCTAACTTGGATTAAGAAACTTTTGTTCATGTATGTGTGTTGGGTGTCATAAACTCCTGAATCACTCCCCAGTTTAAATGAAGCCCAGTTTTAAATGTGCTTAAATATGTCTGACTTCAAATAGTTGAGCATGCAGTCGTTTCCGACTGGCTCTTGTTATGATAAATTCTTTTCATGTACAGGTTCTGGCACCAGACGGTTATTTTCATTATTTAGAACTAACTTGTGATTTTAGTTGCAGTTTTAACACTGTGCTATCATTTAAAATTTGTATCGTTACAAACTTCGCTACCGGGGGCATATGTGTTTTCTGAACACAGCTTCTTGTTTTCAGGTTACAACTTCTTCCGGCGATAGATGTATAACGGGTTTTCGCGGCTTATCAGCTGCAACAGCACAGGTCGCAGGAATCATTGCATTGGGACTCCAGGCGAAGTATGCCCTTTTTCATACTTGATGCATCTTAAGTATTCCTTTTTCTCTGAGTCAGTGAGTTGATAACTATAAAGACAATCCCAAATGTTCAATTATAATATGTGATTCTTCCCGCATAATACTCTAATGTGCTTTTTTTTATATAATTTTATATAAGTTATTATTTGTTAATATATAACACGTTATCTGTTTTTCTATATAATATTTAAAGAAAGTAGATGTAATTTCAGATAACCTCCATTATAAAAATGTGTCTTATTATGAAATTCCAAGTCTTGATTAATGTTGGATTTGCTATTTTTCATATTGCATAATGACATAATCTGGTCATCTTTAAAACATATTTTCATATTGCATAATGACATAATCTGGTCATCTTTATAACATGTTTGATCATATTGCTTAATATCTGAACATTTAGTAACACTGAAACGTTTATTACAAATCATATTGAAACCCCATCCCGTAATGTCATTTGAATCGAGCAAAACGCGAAATTATCGAAAATATGTTAAGATTTGCAGGCTGTCAACCGATTCCTATATTCCTATATTTCTCCTATATTTTGGATCAGAATCCTATATTCTGAAAAGTCTCCTATATTCCTATATTTCTCCTATATTTTTATGTATATTCCTATATTTTTTAGAATTTGATTTTGCCGATTAACGAAGAGACTAAATATTGCATTGATACTGGTTTTGCTTTCTTCTCTTTTTTTTTCAAGAACAAAAGTCAACTTTAAGATTGGTTAAAACTTACTTTACTTACTTAACTGCATTTACTTCAGTTTTAATCTGATTCTCTAACAACTTTGTAGCAGGTTTCTGTGTATTAATGCTTACCTAACAAAAACAAATTTTCACTTCTATGCAAAATTCTTGTTGCAGTTGCAACCATTTGCAAAAAATGTTAAAGATCATTAAGTTTTATTCACCAACTGCAAGGACTAGAGAGCTTTTATTTGGTATGGTGTATGTGGTTGTCTAAAATGTCAAGATGGACCCCTGGGAAAAACATGCTTGACTGTAAACAAGAATTCTTCAGTTGACTTTAAAATTTGTGGTCAGTTTTCCAGTTTGATAAGATTGTTATCAAACTCTGTTGGAAAAGAGTGTATGCAAAGGAAGGTGTCTACAAAAACAAAACGATTCAAAAGGCAAAGTCAAATAAAGGGAGGTAATAAAATCAATATTGTTTAAAAATTTGCAACAACTATTTGTTCAATAAATTAAGATAACTTTAAAATGTTTTTATTAGGATAATCTGAAAAATGTTTGCATAGTTTCCTAAAATTATTTTGTTGTTGTTTTATAAATCCACTTAATGGATAAATTACGTTAAATTAATGTTAAACTTCAATGAGCTTAAAAGGTATAATGGCCTATTCCCAAGAAGGCTTTGGCTTTTTGTGTCGCCTGCGATAGCAGGTAGACACATAGGGATGCTATTGTCCGGCGGCGTCGTCGTCGTCGTCCGGTAGTCCCCCAACTTTAATCTGAAACTTAATGTTGCCTATAACTTTGAAAGTACTTGTCCTATTCACTTCATACTTGGAATATATCATCAGCATGAACAATGCCATCTGTGACGACAAGAATGATAACTCCAGTTTCAATATTTCTTGAGTTATGCCCCTTTCAAATGCAACTTTAATCTGAAACTTAATGTTTCCTATAACTTTGAAAGTACTTGTCCTATTCACTTCATACTTGGAATATATCATCAGCATGAACAATGCCATCTGTGACGACAAGAACAATAACTCCAGTTTCAATATTTCTTGAGTTATGCCCCTTTCAAATGCAACTTTAATCTGAAACTTAATGTTGCCTATAACTTTGAAAGTACTTGTCCTATTCACTTCATACTTGGAATATATCATCAGCATGAACAATGCCATCTGTGACGACAAGAATGATAACTCCAGTTCCAATATTTCTTGAGTTATGCCCCTTTCAAATGCAACTTTAATCTGAAACTTAATGGTGCCTATAACTTTGAAAGTACTTGTCCTATTCACTTCATACTTGGAATATATCATCAGCATGAACAATGCCATCTGTGACGACAAGAACGATAACTCCAGTTTCAATATTTCTTGAGTTATGCCCCTTTCAAATGCAACTTTAATCTGAAACTTAATGTTGCCTATAACTTTGAAAGTACTTGTCCTATTCACTTCATACTTGGAATATATCATCAGCATGAACAATGCCATCTGTGACGACAAGACTGATAACTCCAGTTTCAATATTTTTTTAGTTATGCCCCTTTCAAATGCAACTTTAATATAAAACTTAATGTTGCCTATAACTTTGAAAGTACTTGTCCTATTCACTTCATACTTGGAATACAATATCAGCATGATCAACAACGTTGATTACACTATGAATCATAACTCCTGTTTGAGTATACTTTGAGTTATGCCCCTTTCATATGCAACTTTAACATGAAACTTAATTTTGACTTTCACTTTGAAAATTCTCTTGATATTGGAAATAAATCACCTTCATGAACAGCGTTATTATGACGAACAAGAATAATAACAACTGCTGGACTATTTTATGAGTTATGTCCCTTTAATATACAAATTTAACATGAAACTTAATGTTACCTTTAACTTTTAAAGTACTTGTCCTATTCACTCTTCGAATATATCATCTTCATGAATAACAACAACATCAGTTACAACAAGAATCATAACTCCTGTTTGACTTTTTTTTTCAAATGCAAATTTCACATGAAACTTAATGTTGCTTATAATTTGAAAGTACTTGCCCTATTCATTTAATACTTGGATTGTATCGACATGAACAGTGCCATCGACAACTACAAAAATTATAACTCCTGTTTGAAAATTTTATGAGTTATGTCCCTTTCAAATGCAACTGTAACATGAAACTTAGTGTTGCCTGTAAACTGGAAAGTACTTGTTCAATTCACTTAATACTTTGAATAACTCATCTGCGTGCACAAACCAATTTTTGAAGATGATTACTCTTGTTTCACCATTATTACAGTTATTCCCCTTTTAAATGCAACTTAGATGACACAAGTGTTCTGTGGTGTAGTATTGAAATCAACTTAAATAAAATATTTTTATTATATATGATTAAACATAGGCCCACATTTCAACGTTTTCCATGCAGGCGACACATGTGTTCCGCGGAACACAACATTCTAGTGAAAATTATTGGCTTTGTATAGAAATTCAATGGCAGTTTTAATTAAAGTTCAGTTATGGTTATATTATTAAATTGATACGTTTTTAGCTCACCTGTCATGTTGTGACAAGGTGACTTTTTGTGATCGCAATTTGTCCGGCATCCGTCTGTAAACTTTTAATTTAAACGACATCTCTTAAACCCCTGGGCCAAAGTTGATGAAACTTGCCACGGATGTTCCTTGCATGAAGCCCTTCCAAAGTTGTTCAAAGAAATTAATTTCATGCAGAACTCTGGTTGCCATGGCAACCTAAAGGAACAACTTTAAAAATCTTCTCGTCTGAAACCAGGCCTAGAGCTTAGATATTTGGCATTTAGCACCCTCTAGTGGAACTCTACAAAGATTGTTCAACTATTTCCCTGGGGTCAAAATTGGCCCCGACACGTCACTTCATTTTATTTAGACTTATATAGGAAATCTTTAAAAATCTTCTTCTCACAAACCACAATGCGTACAGCTTAGATATTTGGTAAGTAGCATTGTCTAATGGATGTCTACTAAATTTGTTCAAATTATGTCCCCTGGGCCAAAATTGGCTAAGCCCTAGGGTTCTCTGGATTTACATATAGTTATATAGTAAAAACATGAAAATCTTCTTCTTTAAAACCACAAGGCCTAGAGCCTTAATATTTGATATACAGCATCATCTAGTGGTCCTCTACCAAAATTGTTCAAACTATCACCCTGGAGTCAAAAATGACCCCGCCCCAGGGGTCACTTGTTTTACATAGACTTATATACGGAAAACTTATAAAAATCTTCTTCTCTAAAACCACAAGGCCTAGAACCTTGGTATTTGGTATGTGTCATCATGTTGTGGTCCTCTACAAAAGTTGTTCAAATTTTTCTCCTAGGTTCAAAAATGGCTCCGCCCTGGGGGTCACTAGTTTTATTACATAGTGTTATATAGTAAATCTTTAAAAATCTTCTTCTCTGAAACGGTAAGGCCTAGAGCTTAGATATTTAATATAGAGCATCATCTAGTTACATTTTCTCCACAATAGCAGCTTAAGTTTTTTTTAATTTTTTGACTTGATTTTACCAAACTTGCACACAACTCTTGCAACCATTGAGCAGTTGTTGACAGGTGAGCGACCCAGGGTCCTATGGACCCTCTTGTTATCATTTCTCTTGAAACTTGTAGCAATATTCTTTGTATTAAGGTTTACTAACTTATTTGACTGTAGTACTATTCCATGCAGATTAAATAAATAAATGGAATCATCTTAACAAATATTTTATTCCGGAACTTTTAGGATAGTGAAGGGCATATAATTTTGTATGATGTATTGCCTACAGGTTCTCAATAGAGTTTGTCCAAAGTAAGGCCTTGGGGTCACTTTTGACTGAACCCTTTTGGACATTGTAACCCAGAATTTTACACACAAAGCAGGATGACTATGAGTGGATGGGTCGATGCTGTGTACAGTACTTTATATCATAGAAGACAAACCAAAACTGAAGAATCCAGCTTTGTTAATGCATTTTCTGCATTTCCCCCTTGTTTAAATGGTCATTCAGATGCTGGTGATGTGCTTGATGGTGCCGATGTTAAAGTTAATGATTTCTTTCATTTTTACAGTGGACATTTTGGACATTGTTAACTATAGAAACAGTAACTGCACAGGTGAAAATCATTTGTGTAAGTGCAAGTAAATAAAACTATTGTCAGTTCCAAACTCCTATATTTTGCCTCAAAATCATCCAAAAACTCCTATATTTGTTGCAAAAATACTCCTATATTTTTCCTATATTTTGGAGATGACCTGATTGACAGCCTGGATTTCAGTTAAGTCCCTGAAGTAATTTGTAATTAATTAATTGCTATTAAGAATTTGGCTAGACAAGTCTAAGGTCTGTTTAACCTGTTACCTGGGTTTAAACCCAGTTCGCAAATAGGTTTTGCTACGGCTCTATTTCAAGTGGGTAACGCTACAAGTTCTCACTTTTGTTATTTTTTGTTATGACGTTTTTTTGTTTTTTTTAACCAACGTGCTGTCATTCTCTTTCTCTTGTTACAGCAAGTTAAGTGTTGGTAATAACATGCATTTTGTTGTAGAAGCTAAACAAGCATACAGAATGTTCTGTGATTACATATTACAAAAACACATGTTTTTTGTGTGAAATGACTCAATGTCTATTTTCAGTCCATATCTTACACAGAGGGACATTCTGCATTTGCTTGTAGAATCATCGGAGCATGTTGATCTTCAAGAAACGAAGGCATTTAAGAGAAACAAAGCAAATAGATACTGTAAGTTGACACATCTATGATGAAACTCACGTTTCAGAAGTAGAATTAATGTAATGTGGCCGTCTATTCATGTGCAAAGAAACAAGCAGTTTTGCAATAAAGTGTTTTCTCTGTCTTTTTTTTTCGGTGTCATTTTTTAATTGTGCTTTGTGCGTGGGGCGTTATATATATTATAAACCTGCAGATATATTGCAGAAATATATCAATGTTGGGACAGCAGGAATTCTTGTAATGTGTGCACATTTATCTGTATGAAAACGGGAATGCGTTTCACTTCATTTAGAACGCATGCCCGCCCGGCTAAATCAGTGGATAGAGCATCGGACTGTCAATCCAGGGGTCGTGAGTTCGATCCCCAGCCGAGGCGGGAAAAAATTTCTCCGTGACAATTGAACTCGGACATTGCGTCTGAGAGTCATTTGTCCCTCACCTCTGATTCAAGTGAGGAAGCAGTCAGTTGGTTAGTACTGGTAAGAGACCCAGGAACACCGGTTAGGTGGACTGACCGCCAGGATATAACCCAGAAAAGTGTTGAAACCAGGCGTTAAACCCAAAACAAACAAACAAACAAAATCATTTAGAACGCTCCTCATAAATTGTTGAAGAGGCTTCGTTTATCAACTGACTTTAAACATCTTTTTTCCACAAAAATATTAAAAAAGGTTTTCTATGCCTATCATGAAAACTCACACTTTGAAAACACAGTCTCCTCAAACAGCCAGATAGTACAGATAGTAGACAGAAAGAGTAAGCTTTAATTAAAATACTTTAAATATTAAGTTAAATGTATGTCTGGACTCTCTTAGGTCTTAGGTACTGAAGTGATGTGGTGAGCCATATACAAATTCATCCTGGTTTGAGTTAGATTTTTGTTTGTAGATTTCCCGATTGCGCTAAATGTTTTTCCAAAGGTTTGCAGAGTATACTAGAATCATGTTTTGTTTGCAGTGTACACTAGAAATAAAGTGTGGTGTTTGTTGTAGTTCCTTTATTAACAATCGAGAAACGTAAAAGTTCTCCATCTAAGATTAAGTTTTCAGTTTGTATGTTTCATTCAAGGTGCTCTATTTATACGTTCGATCCTACATAATAAGTTACATATCTTTTGTTAATAGCTGTATCTAAATTCCTCCCATTGGTATACTAGTATTCTTTGATATAGTACCAGGATACAGCTGTTATCTTTATGAGTAATACAATGATTATATTATGCATCTTTAAACTTAAATTTCATAGAAATATTATAGATGTATTCTTATATTTAAAAAAAAGGAAAACCTAATGTTATTTTAAATGAAAAAGGACTGGCCAGTTATGCAGATTGTTATTTAATTTTACACATAAACGCAGACTTGTTTTCGATTACACGTTTCGTTTCAGATCACCCAGTGTTTGGATTTGGATTGTTAAATTGTTCAAAGTTTGTAAACCTGGCAAAACATGGCCTACCAGCACCTGAACTGGTTACAACAACGGTTTCCACAGAAATTCAAAGGTATCGCTATATGACAATTCGATAGCATTACAAGTTGATCTTGTTATAAGAATTGAGTCCCAAAAATGTTATACGCAGCACTTTCAACATGTTATATAATTTCCAATACTTCGATCTAAAATTTCTTTGTAGACCTTTCTTTACAAAGTGAAACGTTGACTTACAAAATTTTACTGAAAATAAAAATACACTTCACTAACTTTTAGACCAGATTTTACATAGAGAGTAACATATTTTGCTTTATCGCACAATTTCTTCATTAGCATTATCTTAAGGGTTGCTCCCCATACATTTGATATTCTGCAAAAAGCGATTATCCATATTGTCGTGAATGGTGAAAATAAATGTGGATGATTACAATTTATACTAAAATGCTTAAATTTCATTATAATTTCAATACAAAAATATATATACATTTTATGGTGAATTATTTACTGTAATAAAAGTATATTAATTGATATCGATGTTTATATACATGCCAGTCACAATTTTATTTTCTTTAAATAACAGCTGGAACTTACAACATGGACAATTTTACCTTTGAAACAAACAAACAACAGACAGTTTCCACTTAGTGTTTTTTATTATTTTGTAGACGTACGTCAGAAAGAGTGATCGAGATTGACATCTGCTTCAGTTGTGGTGGTACAAACATTAGCAAGTGTGTCAATAGTATCGAATACGTGGATGTTTTAATGAATTTTACCACTGACACCAACAATCTTTACTTGAAAATATCCATGATTTCCCCATTGGGCAGCGAATGTTTGCTGATGAATGGCACATTGCAACAGGTAAATAATCTGAAAAAAAGTTTGATAACAACATACAGCTTTAAACAAAATCTAAGCGACTTGAGACTAGCTTAACGGTCCTCATGACATGTTTGGACACACTCCTACAAGACTTATATTTCAGCCCCGGATTAACTTCAATAATATGCATTTCCGTTACTGCTCATGAACAGGCTGAGCCTGCAATGTTTACATATTTGTCGTGTTCGATTGTAATCAAAGTCCCATTTTCATCTATTGCATTATTTTTTTAAATACCTCAGTGCAAAGTTGGCAATAATAATACTAGCAATGAGTGCTTGACAATCTTAAAATGGTGCCTTTTCATTTACAGTTGTTTGAAATATCGATATGCTTAACACATATATAGTCTAGGCTAGAACAACTTGCAGGGGATATCGCTTAACTTAATTTTATCATAATATATGAATACTTATGTTAAATTTTGACAGGATACTTTTAGCAGCCAAAGCATATTTCAAGCAATTGTTTATCTATGCCTGTCGTTCAACCTGAATCATCTGTTTCATTCTTAAAATTGAAAATAATGGAACATTGTTAATTAGATTAAATATTCAATATTTCCCTATCTGTCCACAAATTGATCACAAACTGAGCAAAAACTAGCATGATATCGGCTTTTTTATTATTAACAAAAATTTGATTTTGGGAAATCTCTACGCTCTTCAAAAATAGTTCAGTCAAACCGTTTTACAAAGAGCACTCAGGGGAGAATAAAAAAGTACTCTTTAAGGGCAAGTGCTTTTTTCACAGGTAAGTTTAATATTAAAATCAGTCATTGGGACAAATAAAGGTGGTCTTTATTTATAGGTAGTCTTTAGTGCAGGTGACTGTACCTCAATATAAGGTAAAACATAACAATAACAATATTCTGGTTTCATGTTGACAACTTTGAAAACAAATCATTGTTGGGTATTTTAAAGGTTTTTGCTTTGATTAAAATAGTTACTTTGTTATAACATAAGTCACTATAATAAAAAGTGAAATATGCGTTAAATAAAAAGCCAGTGGTACAAAAAAATTCATAACAAAACCTTACAAAAGAGAGATAGGTAGATAAGATTATAAAAAGATCAAGTTAAAAAATAAGAACCTTGATTTGACCTCCTTGGAGCGGTCACTGGTTTAACTTATTTGCAAGATATTTATTGTGCACCAACCTCATGAATTCCTCGACAGGGTCTCGTATGAAGAAACAAATACATGTATAAGTTGCCACGTGAGTAAACTTCAACCCACGTTCCTTCCTTTTAGCATGCAAAAGTACACACATAAACAAAAAAGGTAGTGTCAGTAAGATGGATTTAGGTACTCGATTAAGGCACAAGATTTGCACACTGGCGAGATATCAACCGAATCATTATTAAAATTGCTTAAAATAAATTAGGCGAATTATTTTATCTAGTCTTTCGTTCAAGTAACATTTTCGCTGGAGTTGTTTAAAATAATACCATATCAAAACATATTATGACATTCTAGAACACAGTTATGATTGATTTTTATAGCAGCATGAGTTTTTTTGTTCCAATTTCGTTGAGTCGTTGAACAAGACTTTTGATGTACGAACGTAATTAGATTCACATTTATGTCGAATTTTTAGTATTACCGGTATGTTTATGACCAGGAAGTTAGCAGTGCAGCAGTAACAGCAGTAACACTGCAGTAACACTGCTGGCAGTAACAGCAGTAACACTGCTGTAACACTGCTGGCAGTAACAGCAGTAACACTGCTGTAACACTGCTGGCAGTAACAGCAGTAACACTGCTGTAACACTGCTGACAGTAACAGCAGTATCACTGCAGTAACACTGCTGGCAGTAACAGCAGTAACACTGCAGTAACACTGCTGGCAGTAACAGCAGTAACACTGCTGTAACACTGCTGGCAGTAACAGCAGTAATACTGCTGGGACTAACAGCAGTAATACAACAGCAGTAATACTGCTGGCAGTAACAGCAGTATTAACACTAACACCAGTAACACTGCCGGCAGTTACATCAGTAACACTTCTTGAGGAACAGCAGTAATACAAGTGATACTGCTGGTAGTAACAACACTGCTGTTGGTATACTGATGACACCAACAACTGTTAGCAAAAGCATATGTATCAGAACATATACATTTGAAATTTGAACCAGGAAAATCTTCAACCATGCTAGCATTATCACTGCTGACAGTCATATGCATTTCAAAAGTATCTACATTCAGAAAACACAGCCTCATACAGCTGTAAAGAATACAGGAAATGAGAACGAGTTTATATTATGATTAATTTCAAATCACGGTTCATTAAAAAAATGATGATAATCCGAGGTTTCACTACCGTAGTAACTGTTTGCGGTAACGTCAGAAACAATATTATAATTGCTGCCAGTAACAGAATCAACAGCGAGTATACTGCTTGTAGTAATAGGGGTTAGAACAGTAATACTTCTGGCAGAAGATTTCGTTATAGCAGTCATAATCCCAACAGTAACAGCAGTAACTTCACTACAATGCCACAAGTATTACTTTATTGTAGTTTCAGCATAAAGATAAAATTTACTGATTATGTATGAGCAATAGCAATGCAGCAGTCAGCAATAAAAGTAGAAGCACTTAAGGCAGCTGCAGTATTATTACTGCTAGCAGTAGCATAAATAAGAGCAAAGAAGCTGCTAATAGTAGGATGACACTTATGGGAATTAGAAAAAAAAGTACATCTGACTGTTACATCAGTATTGCGGCGTGAAAAGCAAGATAATCTTTCCTTATTGTTATCCTCTGTTTAGAAACAACCACTGACGATTCCACTTAGGGCGCCACTATAATATCTTACTAATGTTAAAAAAAGTGAAATGTGCATATCAGGAATCGAAACATACAGAGGACACAGCCTCCCCACACAGTCAAGAAGAAGAGAAAGAGAGAGAAAGAGATCATGTTTAATAAAATGATCAGTTTCAAAACTGACACCACAAACAATTAAAAAAAATTGAGAACCCGAGGGGTTACCGCCTTGGAACGGTCAGTGGCAAAACAATTTGCCACGGGCGGGGGGGGGGGGGGGGGGTTGGGTTAAACCAGGTTCTAGGGTGCACCAACCTCACACTTGCACCTAAAAAGCGTGTAGCTAAATATACATTCGCGCAGTTTTACTTCTGGATGAGGTTTAAAACGGTAAAATATTTGTTGTTGTTTTTTGTTTGCTAAGAAGAACTTGTAGAATTCCTGATTTATAATCGTAGGATAAACCACGATCACCAGTAGTAAAGGCTTGGGTGATATTGTGTATTTTAGCAGGATTTTGCGGTATGCGGTGATTGTGGGATATAAAACTGAGATATAACATGGATGGAGTTCTCTGTTATAATTTATCTTACAATGTTCACACTTCTGCAGACGTTTTAATGTCTGAATTGTATAATATAGCTTATTTTCTATTCTTTGTACAGGCATAATTGCACACATATACACGAAGATTAAGTAGAAAAATAAAATGGTTTGGGCATAAAGTGCTTACAACATGTGCCCTTCCCTTAATTGTTTAATGATATGAAATGGATGCAATTGATGTTTATGATATGCGATATGATATGTGAAATAATTTATTTGTAATAAATGGACTTTAAATACATTATATGAAAAGAACCAATGACATGGTAACAGCTACTTTACAGATGTACTTAAAGGATAATGCAAGTTCGTAATTATTGATAAACCTTTATCAAGCCTTTTTATTTTATTCGACCACATGTAGACTCACAATAATTATTTAGACCTCTTTTCAACAACAGCAACTTAATTTTGTCATATTTGCTTTGCGGTATTTTATGGTAATTTTGATGGAATTAGAACACCAGCTTTAATGCATACTACAACGATGTTATTTGCGGTTCCACGCTAATAAAGTTCAATGTTTTTATGAAGTGTAAGTCTCAGTTGTCTCTTTTTTATTGTTGCATTGTACCCACAAAGTTAAATAACACGATCACTAACACCAAATATGTACTGCGTGTGAATTCAGTAGGATTGGTGCAAATCAATAAAGAAACATACCGTTATATAACTCATAGACGTCTAAAATTACTGAACATCTAGTAAATATTAATTTGTAGGTACTATGGAACAATAAAGTACAGAAGAGACAATTAACCTACACTTCCATTAGTCCGAATATATATAATTACTAACAGAACTAAGCAATGACATGTTTATAGTATGCATAAAACCAGGATCTAACCGGACACGGACGTGCACTACATTAAACTAAAGCAATACTATTATAACAACAACGACAGTATAAAATTTACGTCAAAACTGTTCTATAATTCAAAAGATATTACTTGAAATAAAAGAAATTATTAACCCGTTACGTTTGGAGTATATCAAGAGACACAGTGTAACATAATAAATCAATAAACGTGTTTAATAACCAACTGTTTCCTTATTACATTCAGCAGTAAAGCTTGCTGACATACGTACAGAAACCATGGAAATTTACCAAGTCAACATCGTGAATAGATTCAATAGCATATAGGCTGGATCATCTGGATACCTGTAAATAATGTTTGTTGCCGACGACAACAATGGGAAACAGATTGGCTACTATTAAAGTTTAATAGTGCCTTTCCCACTCTTCATATTGGCAATGCCTCAGTGTGCTTGAAATGTCCAAGGGATGCGTTGAAATGCAACGTAATAATGGTACCCAAATACCACAGTTTAATGAACCTTAATAATTATAGTCCTGCTTTTCCAAGAAATGCTCAACAGAACTTTGTAAAAGTTTCTTAACATTTTCCCGATTATACCGTAAATGAGACCTTAAATTCATAATCTCACGTTCAGCAATAAAACTTAATGAAATAGACAAAGGCAGATTTTTCTTATTCTCTACGTTGAAATTGCAAATAAGTCTAATGCCACCTGGGATAAACAGTCGGCGTCAGTAAAACAGCTTCTTTCGCCGACGAACAGTCGGTCAGGACACGTAAGATTTCAGAAGAGAAGTATTTTTACACGGACACTAACGCTGCCAGCTCCGCCCCTGACTCGTTGTGCAAAGAAACTTTCCGACCAATTTTAGGATATGACAATCCCCTCTCAACCACAAGTGACCGCTTCTCGATCCAAGCGGTGGTCGAATGTCAGTAACTAGCAGTAAAAACATATCAAATTGCTTTGACGCCATGTCTTTTTTCTATGAAAATTTCACGTTAAATACACATAGAGCATTAGAACTATGTGATTTAACAAGCGCAGATATTCATTCTTGTCCTTGCTAACATTGTTAATAGGTCCAACGCCATCTTGATTTAACAGTCGGTGACGTTGAAACAGTTTCCGTTGCCGACGGCAAGCCTTTCAGGCAATGCCACCCTTCAACAGAGTCGTATTTTTACACCGACACTAACGCTGCCAGCTCCGCACCTGACACATTGGGCAAAAAAACATTCCGACCAATTTTAGGATATGACTATCCCCTCTCAACCACAAGTTACCGCTTGTCGATCCAAGCTGTCGTCGAATGGCAGCAACCAGCAGTAAAAACATATCAAATTGCTTTGACGCCATGCTTTTTTTCTATGAAAATTTCACGTTATATACACATTCAGCATTAGAACTTTGTAATTAAATAAGCGCAGATATTCATTCTTTTCCTAGCTAACATTGTAAATAGGTCCAATGCCATTTGGGTTTAATAGTCGGTGAAGTTGAAACAGTTTCCGTTGCCGACGGCAAGCCTTTCAGGCAACGCCACCCTTCAACAGAGTCGTATTTTTACACCGACACTAACGCTGCCAGCTCCGCACCTGACACCTTGGGCAAAAAACATTCCGACTAATTTAAGGATATGACTATCCCCTCTCAACCACAAGTTACCGCTTGTCGATCCAAGCTGTGGTCGAATGGCAGTAACCAGCAGTAAAAACATATCAAATTGCTTTGGTGCCATCCATTTTTTCCATGAAAATTTCGCGTTATATATACATATTCAGCATTACAACTTTGTGATTAAACAAGCGGAGATATTCATTGTTTTCCTTGCTAACATTGTTAATAGGTCCAACGCCATCTGGGTTTAATAGTCGGTAAAGTTGAAACAGTTTCCGTTGCCAACGGCAAGCCTTTCAGGAAATGCCACACTTCAACACAGTCTTTTTTTACACCGACACTAACGGCGCAAAGCTCCGCCCCTGTGTCTTTGTGCAAAAAAACAGTCCGAGCAATTTTAGGATATGACTATCCCCTCTCAACCTCAAGTTACCGCTTCTCGATCCAAGCAGTGGTCGAATGGCAGTAACCAGCAGTAAAAACATATCAAATTGCTTTGACGCCATGCTTTTTTTCTATGAAAATTTCACGTTATATACACATTAGGCATTAGAACATTGTGATTTAATTATGTGATAAAATTAGTTGGAATGTTTTTTTGCACAACGAGTCAGGTGCGGAGCTGGCAACGTTAGTGTAGGTGTAAAAATACGACTCTGTTGAAGGGTGGCATTGCCTGAAAGGCTTGCCGTCGGCAACGGAAACTGTTTCAACTTCACCGACTATTAAACCCAAATGGCATTGGACCTATTTACAATGTTAGCTAGGAAAAGAATGAATATCTGCGCTTATTTAATTACAAAGTTCTAATGCTGAATGTGTATATAACGTGAAATTTTCATAGAAAAAAAGCATGGCGTCAAAGCAATTTGATATGTTTTTACTGCTGGTTACTGCCATTCGACCACAGCTTGGATCGACAAGCGGTAACTTGCGGTTGAGAGGGGATAGTCATATCCTAAAATTGGTCGGAATGTTTTTTTGCCCAAGGTGTCAGGTGCGGAGCTGGCAGCGTTAGTGTCGGTGTAAAAATACGACTGTGTTGAAGGGTGGCGTTGCCTGAAAGGCTTGCTGTCGGCAACGGAAGCTTATTCACCTTCACCGACTGTTAAACCCAGATGGTGTTGGACCTATTAACAATATTAGCAAGGAAAATGATGAATATCTGCACTTGTTAAATCACAAAGTTCTAATGCCTAATGTGTATATAACGTGAAATTTTCATAGAAAAAAAGCATGGCGTCAAAGCAATTTGATATGTTTTTACTGCTGGTTACTGCCATTTGACGACAGCTTGGATCGACAAGCGGTAACTTGTGGTTGAGAGGGGATAGTCATATCCTAAAATTGGTAGGAATGTTTTTTTGCCCAATGTGTCAGGTGCGGAGCTGGCAGCGTTAGTGTCGGTGTAAAAATACGACTCTGTTGAAGGGTGGCGTTGCCTGAAAGGCTTGCCGTCGGCAACGGAAGCTTCTTCACCTTCGCCGCCTGTTAAACCGAAATGATGTTGGACCTATTTACAATATTAGCAAGGAAAATAATGATTATCTGCACTTGTTTAATCACAAAGTTCTAATGCCTAATGTGTATATAACGTGAAATTTTCATAGAAAAAAAGCATGGCGTCAAAGCAATTTGATATGTTTTTACTGCTGGTTACTGCCATTCGACCACAGCTTGGATCGACAAGCGGTAACTTGTGGTTGAGAGGGAATAGTCATATCATAAAATTAGTCGGAATGTTTTTTTTGCACAACGAGTCAGGTGCGGAGCTGGCAACGTTAGTGTAGGTGTAAAAATACGACTCTGTTGAAGGGTGTCATTGCCTGAAAGGCTTGCCGTCGGCAACGGAAACTGTTTCAACTTCACCGACTATTAAACCCAAATGGCATTGGACCTATTTACAATGTTAGCTAGGAAATGAATGAATATCTGCGCTTATTTAATTACAAAGTTCTAATGCCTAATGTATATATAACATGAAATTTTCATAGAAAAAAAGCATGGCATCAATGCAATTTCATATGTTTTTACTGCTAGTTACTGCCATTCGACGACAGCTTGGATCGACAAGCGGTAACTTGTGGTTGAGAGGGGATAGTCATATCCTTAAATTAGTCGGAATGTTTTTTTGCCCAAGGTGTCAGGTGCGGAGCTGGCAGCGTTAGTGTAGGTGTAAAAATACGACTCTGTTGAAGGGTGGCATTGCCTGAAAGGCTTGCCGTCGGCAACGGAAACTGTTTCAACTTCACCGACTATTAAACCCAGATGGCATTGGACCTATTTACAATGTTGGCTAGGAAAAGAATGAATATCTGCGCTTATTTAATTACAAAGTTCTAATGCTGAATGTGTATATAACGTGAAATTTTCATAGAAAAAAAGCATGGCGTCAAAGCAATTTGATATGTTTTACTGCTGGTTACTGCCATTCGACCACAGCTTGGATCGACAAGCGGTAACTTGCGGTTGAGAGGGGATAGTCATATCCTAAAATTGGTCGGAATGTTTTTTGCCCAATGTGTCAGGTGCGGAGCTGGCAGCGTTAGTGTCGGTGTAAAAATACGACAGTGTTGAAGGGTGGCGTTGCCTGAAAGGCTTGCCGTCGGCAACGGAAGCTTATTCACCTTCACCGACTGTTAAACCCAGATGGTGTTGGACCTATTAACAATATTAGCAAGGAAAATGATGAAAATCTGCACTTGTTAAATTACAAAGTTCTAATGCCTAATGTGTATATAACGTGAAATTTTCATAGAAAAAAAGCATGGCGTCAAAGCAATTTGATATGTTTTTACTGCTGGTTACTGCCATTCGACGACAGCTTGAATCGACAAGCGGTAACTTGTGGTTGAGAGGGGATAGTCATATCCTAAAATTGGTTGGAATGTTTTTTTGCCCAATGTGTCAGGTGCGGAGCTGGCAGCGTTAGTGTCGGTGTAAAAATACGACTCTGTTGAAGGGTGGCGTTGCCTGAAAGGCTTGCCGTCGGCAACGGAAGCTTTTTCACCTTCACCGACTGTTAAACCCAGATGGTGTTGGACCTATTAACAATATTAGCAAGGAAAATGATGAATATCTGCACTTGTTAAATCACAAAGTTCTAATGCCTAATGTGTATATAACGTGAAATTTTCATAGAAAAAAAGCATGGCGTCAAAGCAATTTGATATGTTTTTACTGCTGGTTACTGCCATTCGACCACAGCTTGGATCGACAAGCGGTAACTTGTGGTTGAGAGGGGATAGTCATATCCTAAAATTAGTCGGAATGTTTTTTTGCACAACGAGTCAGGTGCGGAGCTGGCAACGTTAGTGTATGTGTAAAAATACGACTCTGTTGAAGGGTGGCATTGCCTGAAAGGCTTGCCGTCGGCAACGGAAACTGTTTCAACTTCACCGACTATTAAACCCAAATGGCATTGGACCTATTTACAATGTTAGCTAGGAAAAGAATGAATATCTGCGCTTATTTAATTACAAAGTTCTAATGCTGAATGTGTATATAACGTGAAATTTTCATAGAAAAAAAAGCATGGCGTCAAAGCAATTTGATATGTTTTTACTGCTGGTTACTGCCATTCGACCACAGCTTGGATCGACAAGCGGTAACTTGTGGTTGAGAGGGGATAGTCATATCCTAAAATTGGTCGGAATGTTTTTTTGCCCAAGGTGTCAGGTGCGGAGCTGGCAGCGTTAGTGTCGGTGTAAAAATACGACTGTGTTGAAGGGTGGCGTTGCCTGAAAGGCTTGCCGTCGGCAACGGAAGCTTATTCACCTTCACCGACTGTTAAACCCAGATGGTGTTGGACCTATTAACAATATTAGCAAGGAAAATGATGAATATCTGCACTTGTTAAATCACAAAGTTCTAATGCCTAATGTGTATATAACGTGAAATTTTCATAGAAAAAAAGCATGGCGTCAAAGCAATTTGATATGTTTTTACTGCTGGTTACTGCCATTCGACCACAGCTTGGATCGACAAGCGGTAACTTGTGGTTGAGAGGGGATAGTCATATCCTTAAATTAGTCGGAATGTTTTTTTGCCCAAGGTGTCAGGTGCGGAGCTGGCAGCGTTAGTGTCGTTGTAAAAATACGACTCTGTTGAAGGGTGGCGTTGCCTGAAAGGCTTGCCGTCGGCAACGGAAACTGTTTCAACTTCACCGACTATTAAACCCAAATGGCATTGGACCTATTTACAATGTAAGCTAGGAAAAAAATGAATATCTGCGCTTATTTAATTAAAAAGTTCTAATGCTGAATGTGTATATAACGTGAAATTTTCATAGAAAAAAAGCATGGCATCAAAGCAATTTGATATGTTTTTACTGCTGGTTACTGCCATTCGATGACAGCTGGGATCGACAAGCGGTAACTTGTGGTTGAGAGGGGATAGTCATATACTAAAATTAGTCCTAACGTTTTTGTGCACAACGAGTCAGGTGCGGAGCTGGCAGCGTTAGTGTCGGTGTAAAAATACGACTCTGTTGAAGGGTGGCATTGCCTGAAAGGCTTGGCGTCGGCAACGGAAGCTTCTTCACCTTCGCCGCCTGTTAAACCCAAATGATGTTGGACCTATTAACAATATTAGCAAGGAAAATAATGATATCTGCACTTGTTAAATCACAAAGTTCTAATGCCTAATGTGTATATAACGTGAAATTTTCATAGAAAAAAAGCATGGTGTCAAAGCAATTTGATATGTTTTTACTGCTGGTTACTGCCATTCGACCACAGCTTGGATCGAGAAGCGGTAACTTGTGGTTGAGAGGGGATAGTCATATCCTTAAATTAGTCGGAATGTTTTTTTGCCCAAGGTGTCATGTGCGGAGCTGGCAGCGTTAGTGTCGGTGTAAAAATACGACTCTGTTGAAGGGTGGCATTGCCTGAAAGGCTTGCCGTCGGCAACGGAAGCTTCTTCACCTTTGCCGACTGTTAAATCCAGATGGCGTTGGACTTATTAACAATATTAGCAAGGAAAATAATGAATATCTGCACTTGTTAAATCACAAAGTTCTAATGCCTAATGTGTATATAACGTGAAATTTTCATAGAAAAAAAGCATGGCATCAAAGCAATTTCATATGTTTTTACTGCTGGTTACTGCCATTCGACGACAGCTTGGATCGAGAAGCGGTAACTTGTGGTTGAAAGGGGATAGTCATATACTAAAATTAGTCGGAACGTTTTTTTGCACAACGAGTCAGGTGCAGAGCTGGCAGCGTTAGTGTCGGTGTAAAAATACGACTCTGTTGAAGGGTGGCATTGTTAGCAAGGACAAGAATGAATATCTGCGCTTGTTAAATCACATAGTTCTAATGCTCTATGTGTATTTAACGTGAAATTTTCATAGAAAAAAAAGCATGGCATCATTTTAAAGCAATTTGATATGTTTTTACTGCTAGTTACTGACATTCGACCACCGCTTGGATCGAGAAGCGGTCACTTGTGGTTGAGAGGGGATTGTCATGTCCTAAAATTGGTCGGAAAGTTTCTTTGCACAACGTGTCAGGGGCGGAGCTGGCAGCGTTAGTGTCCGTGTAAAAATACTTCTCTTCTGAAATCTTACGTGTCCTGACCGACTGTTCGTCGGCGAAAGAAGCTGTTTTACTGACGCCGACTGTTTATCCCAGGTGGCATTAGACTTATTTGTAATTTCAACGTAGAGAATAAGAAAAATCTGCCTTTGTCTATTTCATTAAGTTTTATTGCTGAACGTGAGATTATGAATTTAAGGTCTCATTTACGGTATAATCGGGAAAATGTTAAGAAACTTTTACAAAGTTCTGTTGAGCATTTCTTGGAAAAGCAGGACTATAATTATTAAGGTTCATTAAACTGTGGTATTTGGGTACCATTATTACGTTGCATTTCAACGCATCCCTTGGACATTTCAAGCACACTGAGGCATTGCCAATATGAAGAGTGGGAAAGGCACTATTAAACTTTAATAGTAGCCAATCTGTTTCCCATTGTTGTCGTCGGCAACAAACATTATTTACAGGTATCCAGATGATCCAGCCTATATGCTATTGAATCTATTCACGATGTTGACTTGGTAAATTTCCATGGTTTCTGTACGTATGTCAGCAAGCTTTACTGCTGAATGTAATAAGGAAACAGTTGGTTATTAAACACGTTTATTGATTTATTATGTTACACTGTGTCTCTTGATATACTCCAAACGTAACGGGTTAATAATTTCTTTTATTTCAAGTAATATCTTTTGAATTATAGAACAGTTTTGACGTAAATTTTATACTGTCGTTGTTATTATAATAGTATTGCTTTAGTTTAATGTAGTGCACGTCCGTGTCCG
The DNA here is from genome assembly GCA_038501625.1 of Corbicula japonica. NCBI lineage: Eukaryota > Metazoa > Mollusca > Bivalvia > Venerida > Cyrenidae > Corbicula > Corbicula japonica. The sequence goes on from JAZAYU010000828.1 coordinate 50,057, forward strand.
GTTAGATCCTGGTTTTATGCATACTATAAACATGTCATTGCTTAGTTCTGTTAGTAATTATATATATTCGGACTAATGGAAGTGTAGGTTAATTGTCTCTTCTGTACTTTATTGTTCCATAGTACCTACAAATTAATATTTACTAGATGTTCAGTAATTTTAGACGTCTATGAGTTATATAACGGTATGTTTCTTTATTGATTTGCACCAATCCTACTGAATTCACACGCAGTACATATTTGGTGTTAGTGATCGTGTTATTTAACTTTGTGGGTACAATGCAACAATAAAAAAGAGACAACTGAGACTTACACTTCATAAAAACATTGAATTTTATTAGCGTGGAACCGCAAATAACATCGTTGTAGTATGCATTAAAGCTGGTGTTCTAATTCCATCAAAATTACCATAAAATACCGCAAAGCAAATATGACAAATTGCTGTTGTTGAAAAGAGGTCTAAATAATTATTGTGAGTCTACATGTGGTCGAATAAAAAAAAAAGGCTTGATAAAGGTTTATCAATAATTACGAACTTGCATCATCCTTTAAGTACATCTGTAAAGTAGCTGTTACCCTGTCATTGGTTCTTTTCATATAATGTATTTAAAGTCCATTTATTACAAATAAATTATTTCACATATCATATCGCATATGATAAACATCAATTGCATCCATTTCATATCATTAAACAATTAAGGGAAGGGCACATGTTGTAAGCACTTTATGCCCAAACCATTTTATTTTTCTACTTAATCTTCGTGTATATGTGTGCAATAATGCCTGTACAAAGAATAGAAAATAAGCTATATTATACAATTCAGACATTAAAACGTCTGCAGAAGTGTGAACATTGTAAGATAAATTATAACTGAGAACTCCATCCATGTTATATCTCAGTTTTATATCCCACAATTACCGCATACCGCAAAATCCTGCTAAAATACACAATATCACCCAAGCCTTTACTACTGGTGATCGTGGTTTATCCTACGATTATAAATCAGGAATTCTACAAGTTATTTTTAGCAAAAAAAAACAACAACAAATATTTTACCGTTTTAAACCTCATCAAGAAGTAAATTTGCGCGAATGTATATTTAGCTACACGCTTTTTAGGTGCAAGTGTGAGGTTGGTGCACCCTAGAACCTGGTTTACCGCCCCCCCCCGCCCGTGGCAAATTGTTTTGCCACTGACCGTTCCAAGGCGGTAACCCCTCGGGTTCTCAATTTTTTTAATTGTTTGTGGTGTCAGTTTTGAAACTGATCATTTTATTAAACATGATCTCTTTCTCTCTCTTTCTCTTCTTCTTGACTGTGTGGGGAGGCTGTGTCCTCTGTATGTTTCGATTCCTGATATGCACATTTCACTTTTTTTAACATTAGTAAGATATTATAGTGGCGCCCTAAGTGGAATCGTCAGTGGTTGTTTCTAAACAGAGGATAACAATAAGGAACAAAGAATAACAATAAGGAAAGATTATCTTGCTTTTCACGCCGCAATACTGATGTAACAGTCAGATGTACTTTTTTACTAATTCCCATAAGTGTCATCCTACTATTAGCAGCTTCTTTGCTCTTATTTATGCTACTGCTAGCAGTAATAATACTGCAGCTGCCTTAAGTGCTTCTACTTTTATTGCTGACTGCTGCATTGCTATTGCTCATACATAATCAGTAAATTTTATCTTTATGCTGAAACTACAATAAATGAAATACTTGTGGCATTGTAGTGAAGTTACTGCTGTTACTGTTGGGATTATGACTGCTATAACGAAATCTTCTGCCAGAAGTATTACTGTTCTAACCCCTATTACTACAAGCAGTATACTCGCTGTTGATTCTGTTACTGGCAGCAATTATAATATTGTTTCTGACGTTACCGCAAACAGTTACTACGGTAGTGAAACCTCGGATTATCATCATTTTTTTAATGAACCGTGATTTGAAATTAATCATAATATAAACTCGTTCTCATTTCCTGTATTCTTTACAGCTGTATGAGGCTGTATTTTCTGAATGTGGATACTTTTGAAATGCATATGACTGTCAGCAGTGATAATGCTAGCATGGTTGAAGATTTTCCTGGTTCAAATTTCAAATGTATATGTTCTGATACATGTGCTTTTGCTAACAGTTGTTGGTGTCATCAGTATACCAACAGCAGTGTTGTTACTACCAGCAGTATCACTTGTATTACTGCTGTTCCTCAAGAAGTGTTACTGATGTAACTGCCGGCAGTGTTACTGGTGTTAGTGTTAATACTGCTGTTACTGCCAGCAGTACTACTGCTGTTGTATTACTGCTGTTAGTCCCAGCAGTATTACTGCTGTTACTGCCAGCAGTGTTACAGCAGTGTTACTGCTGTTACTGCCAGCAGTGTTACTGCAGTGTTACTGCTGTTACTGCAAGCAGTGTTACCGCAGTGTTACTGCTGTTACTGCCAGCAGTGTTACTGCTGTTACTGCCAGCAGTGTTACAGCAGTGTTACTGCTGTTACTGCCAGCAGTGTTACTGCAGTGTTACTGCTGTTACTGCTGCACTGCTAACTTCCTGGGCGGTTTCAACGTTCAATCTGAAAAACTTAACGCTATATTTGGTAGTTTAAAATTTTGCATTTATTGTCTGCGTTTACTCAAATCCCCTGAAAAATTGAAAAATAATATTCTTCTTCCGTTGCAACACTTGTATTTTTGTTTTGACCAAACCCATTTTGTTACCAGAGAACTCAAATCATTAAATTGATGAAACAGAATGTTTTTTTAAATATCTCGAGAGGCTTTGCAACTATTTTACTTGAACTGCCAAAATCTTATAAACAAATGTATACATTTAACATTTTAGTGAGTGTCGGCCGAAGACAGAATGTACACCTTTATTTGAAACTACTGTCACTTTGATGATGATGAGTGATGATGAGTATGTGGCCAGTATTCTAAAATTGATGTAGGTTGATCGTAAATGACTACCTTTTTTGCGTAGACATTTCTTCATCCGATAAAATTACTGGCCCCAATTTTTCTCACTTGACCATAACTTTATGGGTGCTTAAAATTATGAACACTTCTGATTTCTGTTTCAGATATCTGTTGAAGGAGAGTTTTTAACACCCCGCTTTTGGGATGAAACGCCTAATGGCATTTGGACGATAAGAATACAGATTCGAAATATTACCGGATCAGTTAACATTGATGCCGTAAAGATGACATTTACTGGTTCCTATAAGAAAGAATTGGCCCAAGTAACACACAGGGATTGTGAACAGGAAAGAGTTCCTATCGCACCATCTACGAGAAAGACTTATGCACAACAAGAAATTTATATAGAGAACAAGATAAACCTACCGTTGAGTTCTATATTGTTTTTGATAATAATTCTTTGTACGCCATTGGTATTTACTGGTATTAGCGGAGTTCTTGTTTACAAGCAATTAACATCCTACGAACGTAGACAAAATGACTATTCTGAAGATAATTCAGAGTCAAACTAGAACTTGCTTGGTTATTGATTTTGATTATACCTTTCAAAAGCTTAACGAAACCTTTAGGTTCGAAAAACCTTTAAAGTAGCCAAATAGCCTAGACTGTAATTTTCACTAAGACAAGTACATTCGACCAAATTTCTAATTGGTCACTTTTTGTCCGTATTTTTTATTAGAAAGACAGTGAAATTACTCTTTATTTATGATCACATGCCAACAACTGTTTTCAACTTAAGCTTTAATCTTGTAATAATTTACTTTGGAACAGTTTGGCGAGAGTTATCCTTAATTTTGCTAAAACATGCATTTCTCGCATAGAAAGGTCAAGCAAACAGAAATTTGCTCTTAATTTTAATAAGACCCATCTTTAGTAGGAAAAACAAAAAACTTTATTAATCAACAGCACATTAAATTTTGTTTAAATAAATCTCTTTCAAAGTATCCAATTTTTAAGTTACCTCCCTTTAAATTACTGTGTAAAAATGGTATTGAATTCATTTAAGAAAACAATCAATAAAGATTAAAAATACATTAGATGATTGATTTCAATACAAAAGAGTTCTTTCCACAACCTCTCTTGACGTAGGGAAGAAACGAAACTAGCATACATGGTAAAAATACAATTAATGACCAATTAGAACTTTGGTTTAGTGTATTTCTGCTTTTAAACAAAGCAAGTAATGATTGCTCTACTTTAAATTTTCCCTTTTTTAAGTTTTGTTGTTAGGATACTGCTTGTGAATCAATCATAATGTGTAATTCAAACAGTTGTGATTTTATAAAACATACCTATTTCTGATACCTCTGCTTTTAGAGAATTGTCATGAATTAACTTTTTAATTAATACTTGTAATTACTATTTTATGTGTTTTCGACGAAAATAGCCTTTATTTACTCTTTATTTTCGTATTCTTTAAACAAGAAGACCTTTATTAATGAATGTATTTCATATCAGTGCAATGTCTCGTACTCGTAACTGTTCGTTTGCATTTCATATCATTATAATGTTTCGTAGTCGAAACTGTTAGTTGGTCTTTTCATATCAGTGTAATGTCTCGTACTTTTAACTGTTCGTTGGTCTTTTTATATTAGTATAATGTCTCGTAGTCGTAACTGTTCATATCAGTGCAATGTCTCGTACTCGTAATGATCGTTAGTGCTTTCATACCAGTGCAATGTCTCGGACTTGTACCTTTTCGTTGGTATTTTCATATTAGTGCAATGTCTCGGCTAGTAATTGTTCTTGATGTTTTATATTAGTGCAATGTCTCGAACTCGTAACTGTTCGTTGATCTTTTCATATCAGTGTAATGTCTGGTAATCGTAACTGTTCGTTGGTCTTTTCATATCAGTGTAATGTCTGGTAATCGTAACTGTTCGTTGATCTTTTCATATCAATGTAATGTCTGGTAATCGTAACTGTTCGTTGATCTTTTCATATCAGTGTAATGTCTGGTAATCGTAACTGTTCGTTGATCTTTTCATATCAGTGTAATGTCTGGTAATCGTAACTGTTCGTTTATCTTTTCATATCAGTGTAATGTCTGGTAATCGTAACTGTTGGTTAGTCTTTTCATATCAGTTTAATGTCTGGTAATCGTAACTGTTCGTTTATCTTTTCATATCAGTGTAATGTCTGGTAATCGTAACTGTTGGTTGGTCTTTTCATATCAGTGTAATGTCTGGTAATCGTAACTGTTCGTTGGTATTTTCATATCAGTGTAATGTCTGGTAATCGTAACTGTTGGTTGATCTTTTCATATCAGTGTAATGTCTGGTAATCGTAACTGTTCGTTGATCTTTTCATATCAGTGTAATGTCTGGTAATCGTAACTGTTCGTTGATCTTTTCATATCACTGTAAAGTCTTGTACTCGTAACTGTTCGTATAGTGTGACGTCTCGTACTCGTAGCTGTTCGTTGGTCTTTACATATCTGATTCAGTGTAATGTCTCTTTCTCGTAACTGTTTATTGGTCCTTATGGAATGATAAACTTTGTTGTAGACACGATTGAAATCATTTAATTAAATAACGTCACGATGTGTTTCTTAAAAAATCTCCAACACTTCTTCAGACATAGTGCTTAAGATCTGTACATAGTGTACATATGCATTATATTATACTTATTTGATATTTGCGTGTCAAACCCCCGGAAAACTAACAGGTGTATTAGTTTGTAAATGCTAGTTTTAGATGTCAAGGTGATTTTTTTCATAAATTCCTCATAAAATGCATTTTTAAGTCAATCATTTGATCTTCTCAATATTTAACATGAATGTTTCTCATGCAGTATTCTTAAACCGCGTCATTAAAAGTCTGCTGTGACACAAAATTAAATGTGTTAATGTACACGTAACCATCCATGTATCTGTTGCATAAGCAATATAATTATATTAACACTTGTAATGAAAACATGGTAAGAAACTGTGAATGCTTACCAAAAGAAAAAAAAGGAAAAAAGTACTGAAAATATATTATATCAATTGCTTTCAGTTGAAAATGTATTTGATACGTTAAGGCATCGCCACACTCCTCCCTATTCTATTCATCGATAAAATAAAAATCATCAAATCTCAGTAATGACAAAATGCCATTCAATGAAACTTTGCACAAATGAAGGTTACTAATGTATCTTTATTTTGTATACAGAAAAACAACTTAGAAAAGTAAAGAAACAAAGCTATACCTATAAATTTCTTGAATTCTATTTTCATAAATTCACAAAAACTAGGCGATGCAGAACATAACTTTAAAATCCCTTAGTGAGCGCAATGATACAAGAAAATGCTGTGTACTTTGTAAAAAACGTTCAACTATTAAAAGCGAAATCAGTGATTGTCATCCGTTTACGCGACCAGGAAATTGAAGGTCAAACACACTTTTAATAATATCTCGTAAAGTTTACATAAGTAAATCATGAGGACACAATAAATTGTTGTCAGTATCATATTACTCATGTGGGCACTTAAACGATGTTTTGTGTTCTTTAGTTTTTGTGAATTTATGTAAATAGAAGTTGATGGATTTTTTAGATCCTGCTATTTTTCTTTACTTTTATAATTTGTCTTACCATCTGTAAACTAAAGATACATTAATAACATACACTTGTGCAAAGTTTCATTTAAATTAATAGCATTTTGCCGTTTTTGAGATTTTGATAATTTTCTTTTTATCGATGAATAGAATTGGGAGGAGTGTGGAAGGCCCTTAACATATATTTGTTCTTAGACTATTGAATTAGACTATACGTATGTACATTGCATAACGTTGAAACAGTTTTGAAAATTAAGTATCCGTGTAGTGAAGAAAGCTTTGATTAGAGAATTACAGAATAAGAACATGTACTGCGTTCTTGCGATGAATATTTTGTTATAAGTCTGTTACAGTGTTTTCTTGTCTCGTCTAGTGTTTTATGCCTCAACGAAATGAAAGGGCTATGTAGTTACACTAGCAGGATGTGTACATGATTATTAAGAAAAGTTTTTTTCCTGCGACCATTTTTACCAGAGTTATAGCTCTTTCTTACAAATTTTGTTGTAGCAGTAGGGGAATCAGTGTCCAAGGACACATTCTAGTTTTATTAGACCCTAGATGCGTGCATGTTACTGCAAACTCATTGCTGAAGTTATTCAAAGAACCTACATTTGCACTTTGTATTTTTGTATATTAAATAAAAAAGTGTACATAAATGTTGTAAGTTTTTTATGTTATTATATTGAATCAGCTGGGGCTACCCGAAGTCGATTTTTACATACCTAATACGTTAATCAATGCAAACATTAATAATATAGAACTAGAAGAACCATGTCAATCCAAAAGTAGGAGTTAAAATACTTAAACATTTTTTGAAAAGGAAATTCTTTCGTAAGAAATTACAGTTACGTTTAATGAATAACACATAAACAGTTTAGTTTAACACATGTCTGCATCGAATAGCCTACAACTGGTAATGCTTAACACAAACAATGTATACATAAGTTTCGCAAACTTATTTTCTAAATTTGAAAATAACAGCCAACACCAATCGAAGGTAGTTACTATATGCCAAAGTTTTATTATATTCTTCCGTGGTACATGTTTTAACCATTCCATCAGTGAACTGGCTCAGTGACTGGATTACTTGTATAGACACACGTTATATAGTCAACACTCTGCACTTCTCTATACGTTTCATCGACTTTATCTGCTGATAACATTTCATACGGCTCATTAACAACAACATATTCAGCATCATCGGTTGATTCAGCCTGACTGCTGACTGGGGAAAGTGTAGATAACTGCATTTGACTGCTTACATTTTCATCATTCGAAGTGGCTTGTTCCCCCCAGGACGCCATCTCCATAATGGTTTCATACCCGTCATCTGTTAAAAAGGAAAGAATAGATATACATTATTTTTTTACTAATTTATTTAATAAATGCATAAATAAATAAAAAACTGAAATATGCATATCAGGAATCGCCACTATCACAAAACACATCCTGCACACGCAGCGAAAAATAAGAGTGGAAAATAGAGCATGTTGTTATAAGCATGTCAATTCAAATAAGACTTCACAAACAATTAAATGACTGTAAAATACAATCCCTGAGAGATGAAAAGATAACAGTATTAATTGAAAGTACGGGTAGGCGTTTTACGGCCGCCACACAGCACAGAAAAAACTACTGTGATTATAAGTATTGAAATAATGATTTCCAATGCCTGAGGTCAGCATTAAATCCTATGCGCGGTTGAACATGGCTATAGTGTTCGTACTCGTTTTTGGAAAAGCTACAGTAAGAAAACTTATCTCACATACTTTGCTAAGCGAACACAGAAACATAAATGTTTATAAGTTGATGAGAACCAAAAGTAAAATGTATTCTCATTTGGAATTAGATAAAATATTGAAATTGACAATGATATTTCTACTCGTTATTTGTCTTTTTTGTTGACGATTTTAAGGCTGATAGTTTTGTTTGTACTATTAAAAAACACTTTAATTTACTTTAAATCGAGGTCACTAAATTCTATTAACGTTTATTTCCCAATAAAAGCTGATACGATCTGCCAATAAACTTACCCATGTAAGCATATTTTTTATATCAGCTTTCGACATATCTTAATGACAACTTTTGAACAAAAACCAATTGTCTTAATCACATTGGTATTTCAGATAATTACCACATTCGTGAAAAAGGTGGTTTAGATCATTAACGCAGAAACTTAGAAGTAGGTTTGGTCGCTTTGAAAATGTCTCGAGTTTATAAATAACGGCATCAGTGAACAGTTAAAATATTTTGCCAAAAAAAAAAAAGTTCAAAATTAGCACATCTGTATCATGTAGATGATTAACGGTGGTATATGAAACAACAAAACTGAATTAATGTGTATACCGGTCTTTAAAAAGGTCTAATGGGCTTTGTGAAAACAAAACGTTCAGAGTTCAATGACTATATATAAGTCATTCTAAACAGCCGACTTTTTATGCGTGATTTCAAAAGCCGACATAGGTGTATCCGAAAATCTACAGTATTATTGAAAATTTGAAACAAAACCCTGTGGTCAAAAGCTCGCACGCACTGTGTCCTGTATAAGAAAGGAAAGTCGAAAACTCCGGTGGCAACGGCGTTGTTGTATTCTTGTATTATCAAATCTGGTAAAGCTATTCTGAGTTAAGACCTTAGAATTTCATGTATTCTTAAAGTTGTTTTGCAAAGGTATAACAAATAAATGTTAAAAATAAAGTAAACTTTTTATACTTATATCCCTTTTCTTTAACCACTTACCTTTGTCTCTTAAACTGGTTTGTCGAATCTGTCTCCTAAAATGATACAAAACAAAAATAACTGTTCATGAGAGAAAACTGAGAGTTTAAAACTGAGATTTTATTAAAATTATATTTTAAAATAGAGCATATAAGTCTCAGTGCTTTAAGGAATCTTGGCAATTTTAAATACTATTAAGCCAATGTCAGGGTCTAGGCAAATTGGCTGATTTTCATGGAAACATAAAGATCGCTATGTCATTTTTTTCCAATAACAATATGCAGAAACGATAAAGATTATATTACGAGGCAATTTGTTAACGTTCTGAATGTATGTACCAGACAGTTCGTTTGCGTCATTTCCAGATTGAAGTCTGATAGATAAAGCGGCAGTGTTTCTGATATTTTCTTTGGATTTATGTTTGTTGTTAAAGATGCGATATTGAGCTTGGTCGTTTTTTTTTTTATAAAGTTTTAAGCAAATATAAATAATAAGTTTACAGTAAATATCATAACAATTAAGTGTTAAAATTCTAATTAAAAGGACAACTACGAATTTGACATTAATTTGTAATTATGGCAACTTCCAGATTTTTTCAACTAAGTCAATGTCAAGCTTCATAAGAAATTGAAATTTTTGACATTTTTTAACAGCATAGCGTTTTAAGAAGTGATAAAGCAATTACATCTTCATTTAAATCGGTTATATATTACCGTTGTCGAAGTCTACGAATCACATATATCACCAGAAGCATCACACTGACCAGGAAAACAACACCGGAAGACAAGCCTATTGTCCAAGCAAAATAGCGATAACCATGTTCTGTGAAAATAGAATAGTTACTCATTGTTAAAACTTATAATATTGATAATTACCTTTAGCTGATTCTCTCTTCTCCTCTCTACTTGTTGGCTGTCTCGGGGAAGCACTGTCTGCTTGATTTGGCAATTCCTGATATGCATATTCTCTTTTAAAAGAGATTTCATTTCAGAAATACAGTCCGAGTCAATTAAATGCTAATATGATAAGGTTCTGTAAGGTTTCCACAATTGTTTCTACCTTAAATGTTTGTTTTTTTTAATTTTCTGCAATAGTTTTTTGTCAAAAAACAACAGTTCTCTTTTTGCTTAATGTTTTGACCTATTGAATGTGCTGAGTCGGATGCTATGTTTTCTGAACACAGCTATATCTGTGTTTAAATTTAGGCTAGAATTTAGAGATGTTGAGTTGAATAAATACTCAGTAGTATCGGCCGAGTCTCATTTTCCTGAGCAGTTTTATCAACAAACTGTTGGTTATTATATCCTGTTCCCAACACCATATTAAAACTAAAACCGTAGACCAGTCTCAAATCTCAAAAATCTGTGGCTGCAATGATGAACTCTCTTCATTTCAGCCAAAAAATGCTTTTGTTTTGAGACTCGTCTCCAATCTCAGTTTTATTATATTAGGCGTTGCTGTGTTGGGGTTTTTTATCCACGGACTGTCGCTCGGGACAATGAATAAAATTGTCACTTACCTTTACTATGTATTAAACACGCAGAATCATTTCCATTCACGGAACAATCAGATAAGCATGCACCAGTGTGACGATCGCATGTGAAATTCATGCAAGTGTCATTACAAGCCAAATCACACATCTGACCATAAAACCCTCTTAGACATCCAAACGAGCACATTTGGTAATCAAGCGGACATGTTTCATTAAAGCAGTTGAAGTTACAGACTTCATCGTTGATTTCAGTTGCATTTGAGCTATTGTCAAAAGGACATGTTTCATTTAAACAGTTAAAGTTACAGTCTACATCGTAGATTTCAGTTGTATTTGTGCGATTGTCTAAAGGACACGTTTTATTCGGACAGTTACAGATCTCTTCTTTTATTTCAGTTTTATTTGAGCGATTGTCAAGCAGTTCTCCTTCACACCTTTCTCCGTAATATCCGTCGATACATGCTACACAATCCCCATTGCCAGTACAAATGTTATGTCTGCAAGTTAAAGGGCACTTTTTGTTGCAATTTGCATTAAAATATCCCGGTTTACAACTGAAGCATTCACCCTGGCGGTTGCATGCATCATTAAGACAGCTATTGGAACAAGATGAATTGCAAAAGATACCATACAGACCGGGCAAACAAGCTCCACACGTTCCATCGGGATAACAAGTTTGTTCTTGACAAAACACAGAACATGCGTGATGACATCTGGTACCCCAATAGCCATTGTTACATTCATGACAAAACAAATCCGAAACACAAGTCTTGCAACTTACAGGGCAATGATTCTCACATTGGTAACCAAACATGCCCGGAAGACAACCCGCTAAACAGTAACCATTTGTTCTAATACAAGTGTTATTGTGACAATTTTCAGAACAGTCTTGCGAACACTCTTGGCCATACTTCCCATTCACACATTTGTCGCAGAATTGACCTTCAAAGTTTAATTTGCATTTTCCTTTATGACACAGACCATCTGCAATTGCACATTGGTTATGTAAGCAACCATATGGACAAGCAGTCTGACATTTTCTTCCATAATATCCGGTAACGCAGTACAGACATTCGCTATTAGGTGAGCATAAAACACAGTTAGGAGGACAATCTTTGTCGCAGAGGGTTATACCTTGTTTCGTTATGCACTCGTTACAAAAACGTCCACTTAGTCCCTTCTTGCAATATCCGAGAAAACATTCACCAGTCTCCTTAATACAAGTGTCAAGTAAACATCCAGCTGAGCATGCTTGCTCACAGATGAAACCGAAAAATCCCGTTTCGCATTTTGAACAAACTCCGTCTGACAAGCAAACTTCGCAATTGATTGGACATTTATGCTCACAATAGTTCCCATGCGTTCCAGATTTGCATAAATGACAGTGAGATCCTGTTAAATTTCCCCGGCATCCCTTTTCGCAAACACCGTTTTCTTGTTCACATAGGCCGTCAATACAACCTTCCGGACATTTACGTTGACAATTCATACCAGAATAACCTGGTTTACATTTGTCACAGAGCATAGACGATGTACATGATCGACAATTATTAGGGCAAGGTGAACAGGTTGCATTTGCTTGATTCATATAGAACCCCTCTTCACAGCGGTCACATGTATTCGCAGATGAACAAACCTTACAATGATTAGAACATGGTGCGCACAGGTCATCTTTTCTGAAATACTCTGCTAAACATGTTTTGCACACGAGTAGGCTATCCATCAATTCGCATGATTCACAACCTTGAGTACATGCAAGGCAGCTTCCATTTTGAAAAGCATGTGCTTCATCGCATATGTCGCACTTAGACAGAGACCTGCAGTAGAAACATCCCGGATTGCATTTTTCACACCCCTTGTCTGTTCTGAAATAGCCCTGTTCACAAAACAGACACTGCTGGTTATCGCATATACCACATCCTTCCAAACAGGGTGCACTTCTTACTGCAACATAGTTAGTAACTTTAATATTGTTATTTATAATGTCAAACTTTTTCTTTAAGTTAATAAGAAAACGTTTTGTTGGCAAAACGTATAAAATTTATTTGGTTAATTTGTTTTCAGTATATTTATATGATGATATATACGAAGTGGGTATTGCATTTATACAAATTGAAATTAGAATAAAAAACGCATAAACCGATCGCATAAACTAATAAATTGTAGTAAATTCATTTTAAGAAACAAGGTTTGTATAGTTACCCAAATGAAATAACCAAAGTACTGAAAATAACGCTAACGCTGTGGTTATCATTGCTCACATATTCATAAACAGTTTGTATCGCTTCTCTTTGGTATAAGGATACAAAATATTTTTTTTATTGAAACAGTCATCGTTTTTGGATTAAGAAAGTCATAAGATATTAAAGAAGAAAATATTTCCGTATGAATTGTCATTGAAACAGAACAATATCTGCCATCTTCAAAAGTACTTTAATTTTTTTTAAACAATCGATTTCCGGAAACAGGTTTTTATACCACTTTCGATTCTTGTAATGTTTTTTTTTCATGTCGTGATTCAATGATGACTTATACATATTCTTTGTATATTTAACATCCTTTTTTCTTTTCAGAAATAGCGTTATTACATGTATATTCATTTATACATTACACATTTTGATTTCAGTTGAAGTTTGACCCAGCGAGCAAACCTCTGTAAACACCTGTTACATTGCAGCACTTCACAAGACGCCGACCACGTTTTTTTTGTCACGCGCCGACTGTTAGAATGGCCCGCTCCAATCAAAAGACGCTGTATTTTACTTCCAAATTGATTTTGCTGTCAATCAAATTTTTGTCGCTGTGGGTATATTCCTCTTGCGGGTATTGAAACAATAAGAAAATGTGTGGCTTATAGTAAAGCAACCTGAAGGCGTGATTACTAGTAATAATGAACAACGTTCTGTCAATTATACCTCCCATATATCAACGAAAATATCAGTCGCCGCGCATTGTGTTTGATGTTTTGGTTACAAGCCAAAATCTAACTGAAATCGGAATTTGTAGTAACAATACATCATTTAGATATCAGTTGCACAAGGACAGGTTGTTAGAAACATTATGCGTTGGTTAACTAAGGGTTAATATCATATTGAAAGGGTTATGGTATGTTGAGGTGGTTGGGGGAGGCTTTTAATCACATCAGAAAAAATATGTTCTTGCTTCCCTGTTAAAAAACTTAGTTTGGCATAACCAGAATAAATTTTTCTAAATCCTTAGGTGGGGTTCTATCAGCTATCGATTTAACCGAGTGTTATGAGTTTACAATTAAAGCTACTGACGCCTCTAAATTTTCCAACTTTTCCATTAGTTTTGAGATAATAAAACGTGAGAACACAAAAATGTATTAATTCATATTACATAAAAACGATTTACCAGTTATATGTTGAAAAGAAATTTGTATTATACAAATTATAAGCAGAGCATGAAATGCAAATATTTTCAATTTAAGATGCAACTGTTGCAGCTAACGACTTTTAGGTAACACAAGGTAGGCTCACGTGTACGAATTATAGCAGACGAAAATACGACTCACTACAATAATAAACTATACGGGTAACTGTTTAACTATTAACAACTCATGCGTTGGAGTTATTTTACCAAGACAATTTTTACTTGTTTGTTCATATGAGTACCTGTTAAGGCAGGTGTGAACTTGGTGCACCATACAAACTAGTTTAAACCCTCAGTGCCAAATTGTTTTGTCACTTAGGGTTCTAAGGCGACAACTATCAAGCAACCAGAACATTACTCATAGTTGCTTGTTTTTATTTAATAGGACCGCTCATAAGGAGGAAAAACATAAATCTTATAAATCAGCAGCATTGTTGTTTGAATAAATCTCCTTCAAAGTACAAAATTTTATAATTACCTCACTTTCAATTAAGGACTATTCTGATTTTGACACTGCGGTGTAAGTAAACGGTATTGGATTTATGAAATAGATTAAAAGGGAACTTTGAAAGCCGACGAACACGACAAATATGAAAATATTGCAGGCTCGGTTTGATTGAGCCTGTTCACGGGCAGTAATGGAAATGCATATTACTGCCCACGCCGCCTAGCCCCGGATTGAGCGCAACTCAATATTTACACCAATAAACAGTACAATTTTGATTCATCCTAAACGATGGTATGCATATGGCGGTGAACACTGAACCTTCAATGTGGTATTTTCAGATAAATACCATTCTATATTCAGCGGCGTATGGTCCCAAGGTAAAAGAATGGTTTTGCCCTAAACGAGAAAACAATGGGCGGAACTAAACAGAATAGAATTTTGACAGGGGATCAGAGAATATAAATCCTGCATATCACAGACAACGCCAAAGGCAAAATTTAAAAAGCAGGAAGAATATCCTAAGGGTGATTGAACAATATCCGAACCTGTATATGCTGGGATATTGAAACCACCCATCTATAAACTGGCCGAAATATTTAAACAAAGGCAATTTTAGAAGTACATAGTACATAAGTATCGTGCTCAACGACCTTCAAAGGACGTTACTGATAACAGCACTGATTGAATGTACGGGGAGACTTTTTACAGCCGCCCAAGGCACACAGAACGCTACTGTGATATTGAAATAGATGAAAAATATTTAAATAGATGAAAAGGGAACTTTGAAAGCTGACGAACACGAAAAATATGAAAATATTGCAGGCTCGGTTTGATTGAGCCTGTTCACGGGCAGTAATGAAAATGCATATTACTGCCCATATTACTGAAAGAAAACAATCGATGAAGATTAAAAGGACATTTAATAATTGAATGCAAAACAAAACAGTTCTTGACACAATCTCTCTTGATATAGGGAAGAAACTAAACTAGCATAAACATATACAATTGATGACCAAATTGATCTTTGGGTGAGTGTATCACTGTACATACCATCCGTATCTCCAATAAAGCATCGTTCAAGTATGCCTAAAATAGTAACCAACAATGATTGACATTCATCATGGCTTAAATTAGCATATTACCATCAAGGGAGGTATTGAAACTGACAACTACACGGACGTATGTTCCGTTAATAAGATTGGACATGGTTGACAAAATATGCCCTGAGGGTACTGTTAACAAAGCTGCCTCTTTGATATGAGACCTATCTTCAGTGTCATCATTCCAGATAATAATTCTCAAAATACTTTGGTACATTTTTCTCTACGAGCCACTTTCACTACAATAGAAGAAACAGGAACTGCTGATAATAATGGATAAAATCTTCGTGTTTAACTTAAATAGGAGCAGTAACGAGTATTAAATGAGACACACTTCCTCCTCACACAGACTAAACGTACAACGGAACAAAGAACATGAGTTTACAATAAGTAAGTCGTTAACATTTATTAAAATGAATATTTAACCTCTTTTCTATCTGCATCATCTATCTCAGCAAAGTGTTTGCTTTTCCTTTCTGGTAACATAGAAAAATGTTCTTCTTCAGTCACTTTAACACTGTTGAACGGTAACAACGTCACTTCGTTTGCATGAAAACTATCTTCATTTAACTGATGATCATTGTTTTTATTGTACCGCTTGAATTTTTTTATTGTATATATCTCACAGCTTGATCGCTTTTCAAGAGCTTGCAACGATGTCAATGATTTCAATGAACGTAATCTTTGCACTACAGAAAATCTTTTAAAACAAGGTTATCTGTATCACAAATTAAGGAAAACCTTTTGCAAGTTTTATCGCCGATACCCAGATCTAATTCATAAATACAGGTGCAGTGTATAATCACTATTGCAACAAGGTATTTAACAACCAGTTTTTATGGAGATTTAATTATAAACTTAAGAAGATAAAAGGCAATGTTAATTTCTCCCGGTTATGACATTACAGCGCTCTGCATGCTTGGTGATTAACCCTTCTATAGTTGATCATTATGCTTAAATGTACCTCTTTGGTTTCACGACGGTGTTAGGGGTTTAAGAGTTTTTGAAGGTTTATATGGAAATATTTTTTTAAAATAACCTAGAAGCTTGATTTTTTCCTTTTATCCATTTCATCGTGTTCTTGCTGATTTTACTCCTGGAGCTCTGGTCGCGGTAAGATCATTGAGTACCCGCCCTTTGACTTTGCAATGATATTAGCTTCTTATGTTTAATATGTTTGTGTGCTTTTGCATGCAAAATTGTTGAGCTAATGGGTGGGTTGGAGTTATTTCACCAAGACAACTTGTACTTGATTTGTGATATGAGAACCTGGTTTAAACCCCCAGTGACAATTCGATTTGTCACTGACCGGTACAAGGCGGTAACCCCTCGGGTTCTCATTTTTATTGTTTGTGCTTTCTTTTTTGAAACTGATCATTTTATTAAACATCTCCCTCTCTCTTCTTATTGACTGTGTGGGAAGGCTTTTTCTGAATATGGCGATTCCTGGAATGCATATTTCACCTTTTTTTCAAATAATTTTGCCCAAAACTATCGAATCTTATTTTTGCTGTTCAACTTTTGGAATAATGCAAATGAGAAGGTGTTAACTAATGTCTACTTTACGCAACTCAAATTAAATTAGAGCTATTAGTAAATGTGGTAAATTTAGCATCGAATTACCACTTAGTCAGAGGAGATCAGTGCCCAAGGTTATAAAACTGAGTATGGAAACCAGTCTCAAATCTCAAGCATCTGATTGGCTGAAATGGCTACTGGTCTTGAGATGTGAGACTGGTTTCCAAGCTCAGCTTTATAACCTTCAGCCATGGAAACGTCCAACAAATTTATTCACTTAAAGAACCGATGATATCTTCACACTTTTTGTTACAAACTGATAATGTGTAGTTGATCTGTTTGGGATAAGTTTTGTACTCTAGATGCTAAAACTGTCACCCACATCTTAACTTACTCGTAAAAAAATGTCAGGCAGGTCTACACCCGATGCCAAATAAATAATTAAGGCTTCAAATTACTGTACTGAAAAAAAAGTAATAGTTCTCGTCACATTACTCTAAATGTCCTGCCCCCACCTACCTCGGAAAACAAATATGTTGCCGTGACCTTGATCTTGTCCTTATGATATGACTTTATGATGTAAGCGAAATTTGGATATTTGAACACTATTTATTATTGCCCTAATTTGCTATCCTTTTGAACTGTCGAACAAGACACAACACAGCCAAATATTCCAGTACAAAGTCATCTTAGTTCCTTATTAAGCCACAAAATGTTAACAGAATTCAACAATAACTTAATATATGTTCTTTTTGTCAAACTGCAATTTATATCAATTATACTAGCGCCATAAATAATTATTTGCATTTTAAATAGAAAATGGCTATTGTTTCATATTATCATATTATGGCATCTGTTTAAATGAAGTTTATATCTGTTTTGAGTTAAGCTCCTTTGAAAGATTTTAACCGGAAACTTTATTTTGCTTATAATTGGAATATACAATAAAGATAATAACTGATCAATTAAAATAAGTAATTTTGTAGTATTGCAATGCAACTTGAATTACATATTTTTATCATATATGATAAAACATAGGCCCATATTTCAACTTTTTGCAAGCAGGCGACACATGTGTTCGGTAGAACACCAAATTCTAGTTTTATAAACGCATGCTCTATTTTCCTGTCTGTTTTTGGCTGTGAGGCGAGGCTGTGTTTTCTGCATGTGTACGTTTAACAATTCATGTTATGCATATTTTATATTTCACATCAATAGTTGAGTTGGCCTGACTGCTGGCTCGGCAAAGTGTAGATAACTGCATGTGCCAGTTTATATTTTCATCATTTAAAGGGCTTTCTTGTCTCCCGGACGCCATCTCTATAATTGTTTCATATTTGTCATATATTAAAAAAGAAATTTTAGACATGCATGTTTAGTAACATTTTTAATTAATGCATAAATATCGCGTAATTGTTGAATTTTAAAGCTTCCTTTTGCCTTAGTTTGCTAATTTATTGATACCATAAATGACAAGTGATGTGAAAAATTGTAATTTGTGTTGCAGGACAACAATGGGCAGAAATAAACAGAACACAGTAGAATTTGACAGGGGATCTTTGAACAAAAACAGATAACGCCTAAGGCAAAATTTAAAAAGCAGGATGTATATCCTTGGGGTTATTGAACAATATCCAAATCTATAAAGGCTTGGAAATTGAAAGCACCCATCTCAAAAACTGACCGAAATATTTAAACAAAAGTAAATTTAGAAGTACTAATAGTTTAATGTGTGTCATTTTCAAAATTACAACATTCAAATTTGAAAACTACTGCATTCTGTTAAAAAACAATCGCATGGCAGTGTTGTGTTGTCAATTCTGTTTATTATTCAAGAACATTACCCTTAAGCAAATATTTCTTTACAAAGGTATAACAAATAAAATTTTAAAAAATAAAAAAATGTCTTTATAAAGAGCATGATTTTTCTATCCATTTTCATTTAACCACTTACCTATGTGTCTTAAATTGGTTTTTCGATTCCGTCTCCTAAAATAAAGGTACATTAATAGTTAATTATGCGAATATTAATCCTATTTTACTATAATTTTCAGGGATCTGCGATTTAAGCACAATACTATTTTTTTACAATTCAAAACTTTTATTGCATAAATTTTAAACTAGTACATAGTTTATAACAAAATACAAATTAATTATAACGAGAGCATGAACAAATCGCGAAGCTCAAAAATAAATTTCTACTATTCAAAATACCATTTTCCAACAGAAGCAATAGCACATAAATATGAACAGTTTTGCAAATATTAGAACAATTTAATTTTAATTTTGTAATCAAAAATACAATTAATCAGACAAAGATACAAACATGTGCAAAACTTAAGTTGAGTTAACAAAGACAAAGAACGAAACTAAAAATAGCCTGGATCACGAACGTAACTAAAAATAGCCGAGATTACAAACGAAACTAAAAGCACACAGTAAAAAAGTGAAATATGCATATCAGGAATATCTTCATACAGAAAACACAGCCTCCCTACACAGCCAAGAAGAAGAGAAAGAAAAAGCCAATAGTTTCTCATATGAAAAAAACAAGTACAAGCTGTCTTGGTGAAATAACTCCAACCAACCCATCAATTTGACAATGTTGCATGCAAAAGCACACAAACAAATAAAACGTAAGAAGCAAATGGCATTGTAAAGTAAAATTGCGGGTGCCAAATGACCTATGCAAGACCAGAACACCTGGAGTAAATCTGAATTTTAGGATAAAATTCCGCATTGTTTATTTTAGTAAAACTACAAAATCTTATTTAAGAAATTGAAAATGTTTTAATAGCAATTGATAAAGGAAGTACATTATCATTTTTTTTAATATTACCATTTGCGTAGTCTTCGAATCACATATATTATTAGAAACATCACATTGACAAGAAAAACGATACTGGAAGACAAACCAATGGTCCAAACAAGAAAAATATTCCCATTTCCTGTAAGCATAAAACATTTGCAATCTCTTAAAACTAATATAATATTTTATCAACGATCAATTCTTTTTTTAAATAGTTGAGTAAAGAAATATACAATCAATGGCATGCAGGTAAGAACGTGTTATGTAATGTTTTCTATCAGTTTTCTGACCTTAAGGGTTTTAAAGTTTTTAGATGTCTGCATTATTTGTGGTTTGTCACTTAAAGTTCACCAAAGAAAAAAGTTGCAATATTTAATATAAATAATATTTTTGAAAAGGACCCTATTTTGTCCTGAAAACGTTTCATATTTAAAAAAAATAATGCTAAGTGCGAAGCACCCGATATTTAACATGCTTATGTTTCACTTAGTAACACTTTTTAATTATCTTTTCATAACTTGAAAACATGTGTCATGGCAACCCCCCCCCAAAAAAAAATGAAAAAAAAGTATTAGGATAAATATTATTTATTAGAATCAGACAACTTATACACTGATATACTGTCTGAGTAGTTAACTTTAACATACACTTGGCATTTTTGAAAAATACTGTATCTATGTTTACTAACAAGTGTCATAAAATGAAAAAAGTTACTTACCCTTACTATTTGTCAAGAAACAGATTTTAAATAAATTTAAAATATGTGGAAACCTTTTCATGTGGCACATAGAAAAACCTTGAACATGTGGCACAAAAGAAACTTTGAATATGAGGCACATAGAGAAACTTTGAATATTTGGGACCTAGTAACAAGAAAATGGGTGATTAAACAGCATTCGGAAAAACAAATTGCTGAAGAAACAACATAGTAGAGACTTTGAATATGTGTCACACTGGAGCAAGATAATGCTGAAGAAATAGATTTCTTTTCCAAATACTGTTTGGAGCACGAATATTTGGACAGTTACTCATGAAGAAAGATTTTTAACTAGGTTTTCTTTAGAAAAATCCTGGTTATTAGATTGGGGTATGTCGTTGGGCGGGCGGGCGTCAACATTTGGTTAAGTTTTTGTTAAAGTTGTCTTTTTCTCAGTAACCGTTCAAGGTAGAGCTTTGAAACTTAACATAGTTGTCTGACATCGCAATACCAATAATCAGGGCAAGTTTCATAACCCCTGACTGTATTTTGCTAAAGTTATGCCCCTTTTTCACTTAGAATTTTGGTTAAGTTTTTTGTTCAAGTTGTCATGTTCTCAGTAACCATTCAAGGTAGAGCTTCGAATCTAAACATAGTTGTCTGACATCACAGTACCAATTATCAGGACAAGTTTCATAACCCCTGACTGTATTTTGCCAAAGTTATGCCCCCTTTTCGCTGAGAATTTTTGTTAATTTTTTATGTGAAAGTTGTCTATTGACGCCAAATTGCCTATTGATACCAAACTTGGTATGTGGGTAGCTTATATCAATAGGCAGCTTGTGATTGCAACCCAGGTGTCTCTGGTAAAGGTCAAGGTCACTGTTGCTAAAAATAGAAATTCATTTTCTGCTTGAACTTGAGTTTGCTTTGGCCTATTGACGCCAAATTTGGTGTGTGGGTAGCTTATATCAAGAGGCAGCTTTGATTATCTATCCAGGTGTCTGTGATTAAGGTCAAGGTCACTGTTGCTAGAAAAAGAAATTAAGTTTCTGCGTAATAACTTGAGTTAGCTTTGACCTATTGATATCAAGACACAACTCGGGATTGCTACCTTGATGTCTGTTATCAAGATCAATGTCACTGTTGCTAAAAATAGAAATTCGGTTTCTGTTTAATAACTTATATCTTGAATGGAATGCAACTTGGAATTGCTTCTCATGTGTCTGTGATCAAGGTCTTGGTCACTGTTGTTAAAAATAGAAATTCAGTTTCCGTTTAACTTGAGTTTGCTTTGATGTGTTGACATCATATTTAGTGTGTAGGTAGCTTTTATAGAGGCGCAACCCCCCATGATTGTATCCCACCTCTGCTCCCATCAAAACAAGAATTTTTACTTTCATTTAAGTTTACACTGTTGCTAAAACTTGATTTTTCTTAATGAATTTGTCAGCAGTTCCAATCACATATTTTCTTTTCAAAATATAAGTATTCAATGAAAACCTGGTTTTCGGCGCGTGGCGACGATTTTTCTTGTATGGCTGTCTAATTAGGATCTACACTAATTAGGATCATCCTGATCAGATGGCATGGAAAGGCTAGTTATTCTGGGTCTACACAGTTAGCACATGCCAAAAACAAATATATATTGAGTAAACTGTTAAATTGTTAGATTATTTAATATTGATCAGAAAAAATTATTTCTCAGTCTCAAATCTCAAGCATCTGATTGGCTGAAATGGCGACCAGTCACCATTTCAGCAAATCAGATGCTTGAGATTTGAGACTGGTTTCCATGCTCAGTTCTATAACCGTGGGCACATGTCTTAGCATGAATCACCAGCATAATTTTAGAATATAAACGAATTCCGTCTGCTTAATATGTTCTTTACTACTGGATCTAAGTGCTGCTAGAAATGGAGACTATGAGGCTTTTGAAGTCCATTTTACTTTTACTCCAAGCCCCCTAAAACAATTTTTAACAATAATCAAGGATAGTGAATCTATTTACTTTTACCAAACACTGTTTGTGACACATAACAATAATGAAAGGTGGTGGAACAGCCAGTATGGCAAGTGTTTTCTGTAAACTAAACAAATATTTTGATATTGAACATTTTGGTGGTTCCTAGTAAGATGGCTGTGCATACATTATTATGCTCTCTGAAAAAAATAAGAGAAGATTCACCAAAAAATGAAATGAGCATAATTATTCTCAATACATTCCATTTTGATGAGTTTTCACGAAGTTAGGTGTTTTAATTTCTGTAATATTATATAATTTTTTTTTGTCCTGGCTATTTCCTGACAACCACGTGCACTAGTTGAAATTCAGTGAAATTTTATGGGAATCTTCTCTAACAAGTGCAGATTTGCGTTTTATCAGCTCTTTGCCGCTCAATGATTTTCATAAAAGTCTTGCCCTTTTAATTTCTATATTAGCTTATAACGGTGGACTTTTCCAAAACGTTTCTATCTGTTGACTGTTGCTGTGATTAGTTTACTGCAACCATTGTTGCTGATATGTTGTTATACTGCAATGAAAGAGATTTTATGTGATAATTCTAGAGCTTGGAGCAATGTTAAAGTTTTTAATGAACACCTGCTTTGCATAACAAAAAAAAAACACTTTCGAAATAGGGGTATCGCAACAAATTAAGATATTGTTTTGCTAGTTTATCGTCGTTATCCAGATTTTGTTAAAAATTACTGCAGCTCAAATCACTTTTGCAACAAGGTCTTTCCTAACCGTTGTTATATAAACATTTGATTCATAGATTAATGAAAATAAAAGGCATATTAGTAATTCGACTTTATTCGTAAGATCATCTGTAAATTCAAGAAGAAAGGCTTCCAAAATGATATTCTACAGCGTTCTGCAAGTTTGTTGATTAACCCATCTACAGCTGATCGCTACAACTGATACAATTTATTTGCGTACCTCTTTGCATGAAGGTGGCAGGGTTTAAGAGTTAATTATGCTTTATAGGGAACTATTGAACAAGAACGCAGAATATCGTTTAGTTTCTTTCGTTCCTATTCTTGTGTTTTTGCCAATTAAAATCCAGGTGCTCCGGTTTAATTATGGTCTTTGAATTCCTAACTTTTTCTCTTGACATACCATTATCTTCTTACGTTTTACGCGTGTGCGATTTTTCATGCAAGAAGATTGGAGTGTTGCAGTAAATTCACCATTAAAACTTGATCTCGTTTTTTATATGAGAACCTGCAGAGGCAAATATGAGGCTGGCACCCCTGGAATCGGGTTCAAACACTAAGTGGCAAAATGTTTGCCACTGACCGTAAGAAGGCGGTAACTCTCCGAGTTATTTTTTGTTGATTGTTTGTGGTGTCTTGTTTTCTTTTTGAAATTGATCCTTTTATAAACGCATGCTCTAGTAGTATTTTCCTGTCTGTTTTTGGCTTTGAGAGGAGGATGTGTTTTCTGGATGTGTACGTTTAACAATTCCTGATATGCATATTTAACATTTTTCTGTCTAAACACACGTTAAATAGTCAGTACTCTGCATTTCTCTGTTCGTATTATCGGCTTTATCATGTTTATCAGCTGCTAGATTTTCATACAGCTCACGAACAACAACATTTTCAGCATCAACGGTTGATTGGGCCTGACTGCTGGTTTGGGAAAGTGTAGATAACTGCATTTGACTGTTTATATACTCATCATTCGAAGCGCTTTCTTGTCTCCAGGACGCCGTCTCCACAATGATTTCATACTCGTCATCTACTGAAATGGAAAGTTTAGACATGCATGTTTAGTAACATTTTTAATTAATGCATAAATATGAAAGTATCGAGTAGTTGTTGAATTTTAAAGCTCCCTTTTGCCGTAATTTGCTAATTTATTGCTACCTTACTAGTAAATGACGAGCGATGCGAAAAGGTTGTAATTTGTGTTGCAGGACTAAAACTACCACAAGAATAGGTTTTTTTTACATATTAAGGCGTTTCTTATTTTTTGGTTGACGTGGGTGGATAAATCAAACTTTTTCACTTCTGAGTTTGGTCCGTTGGATATAAGTTGTTGCAAGGAGAAATAAAACAGCATGATTTTAATAGTAATCTCGACAACATTCTTCAAGATAAAAATACTTTTAAACTAGAACTATACGTACAAAGACAGAACAGAGCTCTTTAAATATATATTAGCAAAACTAGGCTTGGAACTATTAAGTTTATGATTCCATTACAGAATGCTGCAGTTATAAGTTAATGACATTGTTCAAATTTAAAAGTCCAAAATATCCAGAGTGTTGTTATTTTAATTTTGACAGAAAAATATATTGTCAATCCACAGGATTGACGATCACGATCTTAACTTTGCGAATGAAAAATAGTAGCTAGGGTTTAGAACATTTACTTAAGGGCCGTCTAACAGTCGTCATAGCACTAACATAGATAAAACAAAAGATAACTATCAAATCTAACGGCAAAATAAAGCTCATCTTTTTTAAAAGGACCTAGAAGTTCGATTTGTTTCTTTTATCCCTGTCATCGTGTTCTTGCCCATTTGACTCCAGGTGCTCTGGTCTCGGTAAGGTCATTGAGTGCCTCCCCTTCGGCTTTTCAATGCTATTAGCTTCTTATGTTTAATATGTTTGTTTACTTTCGCATGCAATATTGTTAAGCTGATGGGTGGGTTGGAGTTATTTCACTAGGACAACTTGTTCTTGTTTTGTGATATGAGATCCTGTTGGGGCAAGTGTTAGGTTGGTGGACCCTAGAACCTGGTTTAAACCCCAAGTGGCAATTTGTTTTGCCATTGACCGTTCCAAGGCGGTTTCTCCAAAAGGTTCTCTTTTTGTTAATTGTTTGTGGCGTCTTATTTGAATTGGCATACTTATAACATAATGCTCTCTCTCTTCTTCTCTTCTTTTACGCTGCGTGGGGAGGCTGTGTTTTGTTCGTGTGGCGATTCCTGATATGCATATTTCACTTTTTTCATTTAACGTTTGCGCAAATAAATGTTATTAATGTATCTTTATTTTACATATGTTAAGAAATGTTAAAACAGTAAAGAAAAAAGGTATATCTAAAAAATCTCAAACATGTTACTTGCACCTATACAAAAACCAACAAACAAAAAAAAACAACACAAACCATCATTTTAAATGCCCACGTGTGTAATATGACACTGACAAAGATATGGTGTGTCCTTTTATGTAACAAAAATAATACAATACGAGATGTTTCCAAAGTTGTGTTTGACCTGACCTTGAGCTTCTGGTAAATATATGACAAAGGAATACAACTATTGAGTTCTCTCTTCATGTTGAAATAGATGAAAAGGGAACGTTGAAAGCCATCGAACACGACAACTATGAAAATATTGCTGATTGAGCCTGTTCTTGGAAAGTAATGGAAATGCATATTATTTGCCACGCCGCCTAGCCCCGAGTTGAGCGCAACTCAATATTTACATCAATAAACAGTACACAAACGATGGTGTGCATATGGCGGTGGACATAGAACCTTTAATGCATTTTCAGAATTATACCATTCCATGTTCAGTGGCGTATGGTCCCCAGATAAAAGGATGCGTTGACAGAGGATCTTAGAACGAAAACAGACAACGCCAAAGGCAAAATTTAAAAAGCAGGAAGTATATCCTTGGGGGGTGATTGAACAATATGCAAATCTATAAAGGCTTGGAAATTGAATCCACCCATCACAAAACTGGCCGAAATATTAAAACAAAAGTAAATTTAGAAGTACTATTTACATAGTTTAATGTGTGTCATTTTCAAAATTACAACATTCAAATTTGAAAACTACTGCATTCTGTAAAAAAAAACACAATTGCTTGGCAGTGGTGTGTTGTCAATTCTGGTTATTATTCAAGAGCATTAACCTTAAGCAAATATTTCGTTATCAAAAGTAAATTTTAAAAAATAAAATAAAATTGTCTTTATAAAAAGCATGATTATTTAATCTTCTATCCATTTTCATTTAACCACTTACCTATGTGTCTTAAATTGGATTTTCGATTTCGTCTCCTAAAATAAAGTAACAAAAATAGTTAATTATGCGAATATTAATCCTATATTTTACTATATTTTTCAGGGATCAGCCATTTTAAGCACAATACTATTTTTCACAATTCAAAACTTTTATTGAATAATTTTTAAACTAGTAAATAGTTTATAACAAAATACAAATTAATTATAACGAGAGCATGAACAAATCGCGAAGCTCAAAAATGAATTTCTACTATTCAAAATACCATTTTCCAACAGAAGCAATATCACATAAATATAAACAGTTTTGCAAACACTAGAACAATTTAATTTTAATTTTGTAATCATAAATACAATTAATCAGACACAGATACAAACATGTGCAAGACTTGAGTTGAGTAAACAAAGACAAAGAACGAAACTAAAAATAGCCGGGATCACGAACGAAACTAAAATAGCAGAGATTACGAACGAAACTAAAAGCACACAGTAAAAAAATCAAATATCCATATCAGGAATTTCTACATACAGAAAACACAGCCTTCCTACACAGTCAAGAAGAAGAGAAAGAAAAAGCATGGTTTATAAAACGATTCATTTGAAATCAGACACCACAAACATTTATCAAAAGTGAGATCCCTTGGGGTTGCCGCCTTGGAACGATCAGTAGCAAAACAAATTGCTACTGGGGGATGTTAAAACCATGTTCTAGGGTGCACCAACCTCACACTTGCCCCCAACAGTCCCTCATATAAAGAAACAAGTGCAAGCTGTCTTGGTGAAATAACTCCAACCCACCCATCAATTTGACAATGTTGTTTGCAAAAGCACACAAACAAATAAAACATAAGAAGCTAATGGGATTGTAAAGTAAAAGGCGGGTGCCAAATGACCTATGCAAGACCAGAGCACCTGAGTAAATATGAATTTTTGGGATAATTTTCCGCATTGTTTATTTTAGTAAAACTCCAAAGTCTTACTTAAGAAATTGAAAATGTTTTAATAGCAATTGATAATGGAAGTACATTATCATTTCATTATCTAAATATTACCATTTGCGAAGTCTTCGAATCACATATATTATTAGAAACATCACATTGACAAGAAACACGATACCGGAAGACAAACCAATGGTCCAAACAAGAAAGTGATTCACATTTCCTGTAAGCATAAAACATTTGCAATCTCTTCAAACTAATATAATTTTTTATCAATAATCAATTCTTTTTTTTTAAATAGTTGAGTAAAGAAATATACAGTCAATGACATGCAGGTAAGAACGTGTTATGTAATGTATCCGTTTTCTGACCTTAAGGGTTTTTAAGTTTTTAGATGTCTGCATTATTTGTGGCTTGTCAGGTCAAGTTCACCAAAGAAAAAAGTTGCAATATTTAATATAAATCATATTTTGAAAAGGACCATATTTTCTCCTGAAAACGTTTCAGATTAAAAAAATAATGTTAAGTGCGAAGCACCCGATATTAAACATGCTTATGTATCACTTAGTAACACTTTTTAATTATCTATTCAAAACTTGAAAACATGTGTCTTACACCCCCCCCCCCCCGAAAAAAAAGAAAAAAGTATTAGGATAAATATTATTTATTAGATTCAGACAACTTGTTCACTGATATTCTGTCTGAGTAGTTAACTTTAACATACACTTGGCATTTTGGAAAAATACTGTATCTATGTTTACTAACAAGTGTCATAAAATGAAAAAAAGTCACTTACCCTTAATATTTATCAAACACGTAGAATCATTCCCATCCATGGAACAATCAAATTCACATACACCTGTATGACGATCACATGTTGAATTCAAGCAAGTGTCATTACAAGCCAAATCACACATCTGACCATAAAATCCTCGTCGACATCCTAACGAGCATATTTCTTTTACAAAAGGACATGTTTCATTTAAGCAGTTAAAGTTACAGATGGCTTCGTTTATTTTAGTTACATTTGTGCGATTTTCAAGAAGTTCTCCTTCACATATATCTCCATAATATCCGTCGATACATGCTACACAATTACCATTGCTAGTACAAATGTTATGTAAGCAATTTGAAGGGCACTTTTGGCAACTTGCACCAAAATATCCCGGATTACAATTGACACATTCACCTTGACGGTTACATGCATCATTAAGACAGTTATTGGAACAAGATGTATTGCAAAAGTCACCAAACAGACCAGGCAAACATGCTACACAGGATCCATCCGAGTAACATCTATGTAAATAACAATTCACAGAACATGTGTGATGACATCTGGTTCCCCAGTAGCCATCTTTACACTCATGGCACAACAAATCAGAATCACAAGTCTTGCAGCTACTAGGGCAACGATTGGAACACCAGTAACCAAACTTGCCTGAAATGCAACCGCTTGAACAGTGACCGTTTTCTTTAATGCAAGAGTTATTGTTACAATTTTGAAAACAGTCGAGCGAACAGTTTTGGCCATACTTCCCATTCACACATTTGTCGCAGAATTGACCGTCAAAGTTTGATTTGCATTTTCCTTTATGACACATATCATCTTCAATTGCACATTGCTCACTTCTTACTGCAATATATTTAAATACGATATTTAATAACTGTAATTATATTGTTATTAATGAAGTCATTTTTCTTAATTTGAACACTTTTTTTCAAAACACGTAATAGTTAAAGACCATATTTTGGAAGTTAAATTATACACATATATGTTGATGCATTATTTTTAAGAGTATTAAATTGGACATTAAGTAAACGTCTATAAAGATTTTAATTGCAATATCTAAAGAAAAGGCAAATGAACTGAAATTATGTTTTGCTGTATTCAAAGATATTGAATGCTCAAAATATTGTTTGTATCAATTTGAAACATAGTTTTGTTGTGTAATAAGGCAAACATACTAAATATCAAAACGTTATTTGTTTTATTAAAGTCGTTATCCATCGATAGTGATATACAAAGTCGGTGATAGAATTTATTTCAGTTAAAATAATTAACTTATAAAACGGGTAAATGAACAAAAACAATAATGTCAATCATTTTAAGAAACATTATTTGTATAGTTACCTGAATGTAATAACCAAAATACTGAAAATAACGTTAACATGGTTTTCGCTTCCAGCATATTTATTGCGGATGAATTGTCTACCTTCTAATAGCTGCCAACTCGTCTTTAAGTATTATGTAACAAATTGTACTTTCAGTTGATATGGTCATCTTTTTTGAAAAAATATAAGTCATTCGATATCAAAGAAAATATTTCCGTATGAATTTTTTTTATTGAAATAGAAGAAAATCTGCCATCTTCAGAAGTACTTAAGTTCGTCTAAAACAATCAACTTATGACAAGAAACCATTTTATATTAGTCCGGAAACAAATTATTATTACACAGTCATTTCTTATTACTTTTTATATTGATTCATATCACGATTCATTCGTGACTCATACGTGTTTTCTATGTATCAAACATTAATTACAATCTGATTAAAATTCCTGAAAACCACTAAGCTATCAGGATCTGACGACGAGTTACTAAAACGTGCTTTCATCACTAACCCTTTGAACCAATCAGATTGTCGCCTACAAAATCGCAAACGTGAAAGTAGATATAGTATTTTAAACCATGGAAAGTGTTACAGCCTGCGTAAGACATAATTTACTGGAGATATATGTGTTTAAGAAGTATTGCATGCATTTCTAATGTAATGACATCTTCAGATCATTTTGCGAGCGTTATAAATCATGCTTCCTTTGTTGGCCGTTTCTAAAAATTTTAATTGGGGAAAACCGCTATTACTTATGTACATGAACGGTGTCTGCGGGCCGTCATCAGATCTAACATTTTGATAAAACAGTAATTTAACCATTTCCTGCATGATAATCCAATTTGCGCCAGTGTAGTTTCAGATATATACACAACAAAAAAAAGTTCTGCACACAAGTGCTCTTTTGCGTAAATTTTATAATACAGAAAAAAATTGGTATTAATTCTTACAAGTATATCAAGATTAATTGTTTGCGGAGTTAAAGACAAAAACGAATTTAAAATTGGTTGGTAAATAAGCGAGAAATCTCATTTTGAGTATGATAGGGTCAACATTCAAAAGTTGCAAAATTTGCCGTATCAAGGTAGACGTGTGAAATCTATGAAATCAATCAACATTTCAAGTGTCTGTTTTATGCAGTTATGAGCATGCACTGTGATGCTAGTAACAGTTGGTAATCACAATTTGATTCCATGCCATATCCAGAATTACGCTCAAACTTAAGTTTTTTTATTAATTAAAGAACATGTATCACATTGTCTCACTCATTGACCAAAACGTATGACAAAACAATTAAGTGATGATTCGAACAGTTTCCATTGTTTATTAATGAATCAAAGCATCCAGTTTATAAAGTGTATAAAAGTAACCATCCAATGCAATCAACACATAATCTTATTTGAGAAAAACACATCTGCATTGTTTTTCAAATTAATTTATTTCTCATGGTCAACAAGGAAGGTTTTCGCTAATTTGACCGTCATGGCAAATGTCGGACCACACCGGCTAGTTGATCTACCCGGTTTTCTTGTTCACGAATGGAACCTAAATCCACTTTTGAAACTTCGTCGGCTGTTATATTCCGTGCGAAGCCGCTTGAAAGAATTCATCGTGGTGAATTTACACAGTATAAGTCTAGCGATTTTTGCAACTTTTGTGTAGTAACACCCAGTGGCTTTAACAATGAATTGCTTATAAAGTATTGATTGGATTTTATTTCTGACTTTTTGCATTTTTTTTTTACTTTGAACTGCTGATTTATTTGGTATGTATCATTTTGTTGTGATTGGTGAAATTAAAAAGATATTTTATAAAATGTCTAAGTGTGCAGAACTTTTTTTGCCGAGTATATATTGAGCCAAAATGAAAACTTGACAAAACAAGGAAAACTCGTATTAAAATAATGATGGCAGTGAATGCAAATATCCGGAGTAATTTCATAATATGTTTATCGGCAATCGCTACACCCACAAAACACAGCCTCCCCACACAGCGATAAAAAGAAGAGAGGAAGAGAGAGCATGTTTGTTATAAGTATGTCAATTCAAATAAGACGCCACAAACAATTCACGAAAAAGAAAACCCTTGGGTTCTTTGAAAACGAAAGAAGTAAGCATAATGATCAGCTGTAGATGGGTTAATCACCAGGCCTGAAGAGCGCTGCAGAATCATGTTGGTAACCTTTGTTTTATTAAAATTACAGATGGATTTTACAAATAACCGGGAGAAATAAACATTGCCTTTTATTTTCTTAAGTTTATAAATTAAATCTCTAAAAAACTGGCTGTGAAATACCTTGTTGCAAAAGCAATTTTAAACTACACCTGTATTTCTGAATTAAATCTTGCAAAAGGTTTTCCTTAATTTGTGATACCGATAACCTTGTTTTAAAAGTTTTTCTGTAATGCAATGATTACGTTCATTGAAATCATTAACATCATTGCAAGCTCTAGAAAAGCGAACACGCTGTGAATATAAACCCCTTAAGATGTTGCCCTGGGATCATCGCCATCTAAAAACAGAAAATTTACGATATTAAAATTAAAATCATCTCTTTTATCATATTTTAGTATCTATTTTGAATAAAATATTAAGATCAAGAAAGTTTGCTTGCTTATCTAAAATGTTTGCTTGATTTAGTTGTAGTTCATTAGGATAAATTATATTTACAAGAAAGAGTTAACGAGCAGGAAAAGAATTTTTGATTGTTTCGTATAAAATGAGTTTCATGATATTCTTAAATTATTATATGTGACCTTAATCAATATAGGATGATGTTATGTCCATTTAAGAGCATTGCATCGATTTATTTTTCAGTTTTAAATAAACACAAAAGTTGTATACTATTTAACACATAACCTCACACATCAGGCGATTTCCGTTGTTTGTCCGTTTGCTTTACTTTCTTCCGCCTTTTGAAGCAATATTAAAAGGTGTGTAACTCGGTCTCATGAGGGGAATAAAATTAACATACTTCCAACATAACATTTTATCCTTCCCTTTTCAAGTTGCCAATATTAATAAACGAGAGGTCACTTCATCTGCGCTGTAAACTAGAGGAATTTTGACAGTAAGGAATTTTGTAATGAATTCGACGTTAAATTGTTGTGCTTGGATGTCAAAAAATTATAAGAGAATGTTTAGGTCTGGTTATTTTTCTTTACTGTTTTAAGCTTTCCTAAGTATGCGAAAAAGTGATAAGATACCGTAACTGCGGGGACTCAAAACCGGAGAGAGAGAGAGAGAGAGAGAGAGAGAGAGAGAGAGAGAGAGAGAGAGAGAGAGAGGGATAGATAGATAGATAGATAGATAGATAGATAGATAGATAGATAGATAGATAGATAGATAGATAGATAGATAGATAGATAGATAGATATTATTGAGCCTGTTCATGGGCAGTAATGGGAATGCATATTACTACCCACGCCGCCTAGCCCGGGTTTAGCGCAACTCAGTAATTACACGAGAGAGAGAGAGAGAGAGAGAGAGAGAGAGAGAGAGAGAGAGAAAGAGAGAGAGAGAGAGAAAGAGAGACCATGTTCGATATAAGTATGTCAATTCAATTAGGAAGCCACAAACAATTAACGAAAAAGAGAACCTTTTGGGATACCGCCTTGGAACGGTCAGTGTCGAAACAAATTGCCACTGGGGGTTTAAACCAGGTTCTACTATCACAAAACTAGTACAAGTTGTCTTGGTGAAAAAATTCCAACGCACCCATCAGCTCAACAATGTTGCATGCAAAAGCACACACAAAATAAAACATAAGAAGCTAATATTATTGAAAAGCCAAAGGGGCGGGTACTCAATGACCTTTTCGAGATCAGAGCACCTGGAGTCAAATCAGGAAGAACACGATGACAGGGAAAAAAGAAACAAATCGAGCTTCTAGGTTCTTTAAAAAAGATTTACCTATAAACCATAAACTCTTAAACCCCTGCCAAAGAGGTAAGCATAATGATCAACTGTAGATAGGTTAATCTCCAGGCCTGCAGAGCGCTGCAAAATATCATGTTCGTAACCTTTCTTTTTGAAATTACAGATAGGATTTACGAATAAGCGTGATGGGTTTATCACATGGCCTGCAGAGCGCTGCAGAATATCATGTTGGTAACCTTTCTTTTTGAATACACAGATGGTTTTTACAAAGAACCGGGGAAAATTAATATTGCAATTTATTTTCTTATGTTTATAAATTAAATCCCCATAACAAACTGGCTGTGAAATAGAGGTCTACCTTGTTGCAGTAGTGATGTTAAACTGCACTTGCATTTTTAATTTAATCTGGGTATCGGCGAAAAACTTGCAAAAGGTTTTCCTTAATTTATGATACCGATAATCTTGTTTTAATAGTTTTTCTGTTATGCAAAGACTACAGATAAATGAATGCCATTTATTTGTGCCAAGTTCTATTAAACTGCATTTGCCGTCAGAGAGTTTTTGATAATTTCCTTTTTTATCGATGGCAGGGGAATAACGAACTGTATACCGCCCTTGAAATGTGTGTTTGTCTCTGGCCCACTACAGATATTAACTACAAACTTAAATACAGTTTTTCATCATCATAGTCTAGATCACGTTCATTTAAACCTAAAAAAGTTTTAGTGTTATGCTTCTTCCTCACTTAGAGTTTGCGCTAAAATTTTTATTTAATTGGTTTATCACTTAAACGTTATGCAAGTGAATTGATCGAAAACTAAGAAAAAATGTCCATAGTTATGACCTACTTTATTTCGAACAAGAACTTATTTCTCCCAAGAATATTTTCACAATGATGCCCAATTGGCACGTAAAGTTTAATTTTAAATAAATACCTATGCAGCTGACCCATCTCTTTAATATTTATCAACTTAATATTTAATACATTTATTATTAATATAGATTTTAAAATAGATGTCCAACATAATGACCTTCTTCATTTCAAACAAACCAGCTAACTCATTAAAAATTGTTCACAGCTATGCCCCTTCTAACTCTTTAGTTTTATTTTTTAATTTTATGCATACCATGAACTTTACCCATTCTTTTATCTGGCTGTAAAAAGTCTCTCTGTCCATTCAATCAGTGCTGTTATCAGTTACGTTTTCTTGAATGTCGTTGAGCAGATTAAAACGAAGCAATCACAGTTCTACACTGATAATTGGGAAGCAATCAGAGATCTACACTGTTGAATGTGAATCAATAACAATCTAAACACTCATAATTGGGAAGTAATCGCATTTCTTCATTGATAATTGGTAAGCAATTACAGTTCTACACTGATAATTGGGAAGCAATCACAGTTCTATACTGATAATTGGGAAGAAATTACAATTCTACACTGATAATTGGGAAGCAATCACAGTTCTATACTGATAATTGGGAAGCAATCACAGCTCTACACTGATAATTGGGAAGAAATTACAGTTCTACACTGATAATTGGGAAGCAATCACAGCTCTACACTGATAATTGGGAAGCAATCACAGCTCTACACTGATAATTGGGAAGAAATTACAGTTCTACACTGATAATTGGGAAGAAATCACAGTTCTACACTGATAATTGGGAAGCAATCACAGCTCTACACTGATAATTGAAAAGCAATTATATTTCTACACTGATAATTGGTAAGAATTGAAAAAAAATCTTTCTCTAAGGAACCCACTAAAATAATTTCAAGATAACATTCTTTCAACATTTGCTGATAATTTGGTAAAATATTTGAAAATTATCACATTTATTTCGCTACGGTTTTGTTGTATTCGATGAAGTGCCATTGATTCTAATTGTTCAGTTAAAATTGTCTAAAATATCATATCAGTATAAACATTGTGAACAAGTGTTATAAAAACCTAAAGTTTTGCATATCTAAAAACTGATTATTGCACCGTAAAGAAATTTTAACATTAAATTTTATCATTAATCAAGAAATATCACGGAAATATAGTTTAGATGCGCTAACCTGAAGTCGTCTTTGAGATTGAAGGTTCAGATAGTTTATGTGCACAGTTTGTACTAGGTACTAGATGCGTTCATGAGTGATAATTACTCTTTACAATTTTCATTATTGTCATTACCAGCGAAATGATTAATCGGCGTTTGTATACTAGCAACATTATTTATAGTTTCTGGTACACTCGGGATACCGTCATGAACATGTAGGGCTTGTTGATGTTGATTCTGTTCGATTGCTTCTGGTTGAGCATTTCCAGCGAAATGATTAATCGGCATTTTTGTAGTTGTACAATTATTTATAGTTTCTGGTACACTCGGGACACCACCATAAACCTGTAGGTCTGGTTGTTGTTGATTAAGTAAGTTTATTTCTGGTGGAGTGACGTTTCTTGCTGTTGATAAAACACGCCTTCGGAAAAAGACACACAGAACAACCAAAACAACCACAACACAAAGCGCGGCCACTATTGACGGCGGTTCACTTTTATATATGTGTACATGTATATTGTCGCCTTCAGGCTTAGGTGGAACATTTGTATTGAGGGAATTTTCATGCTCCTGATTTGCGTTGTTCGAATCATTTACTGGAACAGTTTGTTTACAAGTTGTTGCATCACGACCATTGTAGTCCCTGTGCGTCCCATAAAATGAGATGTTTGTTCCTTTTATCACATTTACCTTAATTGAATTAATGCTTTGTAGCCTCACTTTCCAGTCACCGACGGCCAATACGTCCCAGAAATGTGTTGATACAAACTCTCCTTTTATTATACAGTCTGATACGCCCTGGAAGCCAAAAAAAACATTCATGTTCTAGTGAACCAAACATATGAGACAACTAGCAAATATCAGTAACTTTTCACCAGTTTGATTTTAAATCACTTTATCGTTAATAAGTGTACGATAAAATATTGACATATAACTTAATAAAGTTTTTTCCATCTATTTTAATACCCACGTAGCGTTGTTTGTGCCTAGTGGCGGCTGTAGAAAGTCGGCCAGTACTACTGTCAATTATAATCTTTTAATGCCGTTGAGCACAATACATATTTTTGTGTAAATATTAAGATAGATGAAGGGAACTTTGATGGCCATCTAACACGACATATATGAAAATATTACAGCCTCGGTTTGATTGAGCCTTTTCATGGACAGAAATGGAAATGCATATAACTGCCCACGCCGC
This sequence comes from Corbicula japonica, assembly GCA_038501625.1. Classification (NCBI taxonomy): domain Eukaryota; kingdom Metazoa; phylum Mollusca; class Bivalvia; order Venerida; family Cyrenidae; genus Corbicula; species Corbicula japonica. The sequence continues at coordinate 86,894 of JAZAYU010000828.1, forward strand.
CTAGCCCCGGGTTGAGCGCATTTCAATATTTAAACCAATAAACAGTACGATTTTGACCGTCCCAAACGATGATGTGCATATAGCGTTGGACATGGAACCTCCGATGCGGTATTTTCAGATTAATACCATTACATGTTCAGCAGCATATGGTCCCTAGATAAAATAATTGGTTTGCCCTAAACGAGAAAACAACGGGCGGACCTTAACAGAATTTTAAGAGGGAGGATCGCTAAAACCGTGGCTAGGCGATGTGAAGAGTTATGTGCATTTCCATAACTGCCCATGAACAGGTTCAATCAAACCGAGTCTACAATATTTTGATATTCGTCGTTTTCAGTGTCGTCATCTTTTTAAGATCACAGTAAAGTTGTTTGCGCCGTGTGGCGGCCCGTACATTCAATTAGTAATAATATTAGTTATCATCTGTATAGGCCGTTGAGCACTATACATACACGTATATTTTGTGTAAATATTGAGTAGCGCTCAAACCGGTGCTAAGCGGCGTTGAAAGCAAAATGATTTCCAATACTGCTCATGAACAGGCTTGATAAAAAGGGTCCTACAATATTTCGATATTAATCGTGTACGGTGGCTTTCGCATTGCTCTATCAACTATTTAAATATAACAGTAGTTTTTTGTGCCGTGTGGCAACTGTAGAAAGTCAACCCATACATTCAGTCTGTACTGTTTAACTTAACAATTATCTTTTAAGGTCGTTGAGCACGATGATTATATTTATACAAATATGAGTAGCGCTCAACCTTGGACTAGGCGCTGTGGACACTAAATTAATGTGCATTTTCCCTTAATGCTAATGAACAGGCTTAATTGAACCGAATCCGCAAAACTTGATATTTGTCGTGTTCATTGGCTTTAAAAGTTCTGTTCAATATATTTAAATACCACCGTATCGGTGTTCGTGCCGTTTGGCATCTGTAGACGGGCTCAATCTAACCAAGCCTACATTATTTCGATCATATTATATTTGTGGTGTTTGATGACTTTCAGAACATACAGGTGATAAAAAAATACAAATGATAGTGCCTTAGGGAGCGAACCCACACCATCACGGCGACAGTGTTACAGTTACAGAATAAGAGTTTTACTTATAAAAGCCATAAAAATGAATTACCTCATCCATCAGTACAGATTCTGTTCAGCTTGGAGAAATGACTGATACAACTGTATCTTCATGTACTCGTTAATAGTTTCAAGATGAACAGATACAAGTACATGTTCTACCGTTGTAACACATTTGCCGTTTCCAACACTGACACAGTCGAAGCAGAATTCAACGTCAATTGTGTTGATATCGAACGTTCTAAAATGAGAAAAAATATATAATGTAATAAGGGCAGATTTATAATATACTCTGTAAAAGAACGTCTATTGTATAATATCGTAATTGGTAAACGGAAAAATCATGGATATAACTCCTGTAAACATAATCAGATTAAAAAAAGGTGTAAGAGGGAGGTAATCAGACTTGTGGGGTCTGGTAGACTTACCCCCATCCAGATATGTGATAATTATACATGTATAGTTTTATTATAGTGTCTGACTGGAAGAGCGACACTGAAGTATGACTCTACAGTCTGATTATTCGTATTGTAACACTTCTTACCGATATTTTAGGAAAACATGCTTTCACATTTGCACAAGTACTTTCATAATGAGTACGTTTATTTGGCTGAAAAACAAATGCAATATTTCTTTTGACTAGCTAACAGAGTGCACTAAGGTTTAAACCGATTTTCGGCTATATATAGTTACTGTATTTGTGACACAGTTAACACAGATATGCTCAATGCATGTAGGAATGATAATAGTATGTTTATAAACAGAAGAAATTGATAAAGTAAGAAATGTAACAACAAAAACTAAGTACCTGTTCCGTTCCGAAGAAAGTGTTGCCGACAACAGTTTTGGGGTCGTCTTTTGTTGGCGACGAAAATGTTTTACCAAATCAACAAATTTTGAAGCGTTCAATAATCCAAATCCAAAATGTGGATGAACTGAAACAATGCAATAATTCTCGGGTCTTTGTAATTGTTGATCATTGAGTTCATGTTAGCGTTTCATCTAGATATTTGTCTCATCTTCGGTACGTATTATGTTTGTTTTTACTTTCAGAGAAAGTTAAATGGCTATTTCATGACCTTGTGTCTATTTCGTTATGCAAATAATGTACCATGGTCAATATATCCCAAGGATTAAATCTACTGTTCTTAAAACCTATTGTATTCCATACCATATAGGTTCTCAAATGAACAAACAAGCACAAAATGCCTTAATAATGCGGTGAACACCTCACAATTAGAAATGGAAGAAGATCTACTTCTTCCTCCATTACTTGTTTAGAAAACCACCCCTTCTCCCTATATTTACCTTTAAAAACTGTTCAGTTATTTCATGTTGATATACCCAGCGACTATACGCCGTCGGTCTTCTGCTAAATACTTTATAAAATATATTTTCTCTGTGGTTAAAAACTTCAACATCAGTCGTACGTAATTTACAATTTTATAGCTACTTTCTTTACTTCAACTGGTCGGCAGTAATTTTATGCTCACTGCAATAGTGACATAAACTAAGAATACGCAAGAAATCGCTCGTATCATTACAATAGGTATTCAAAATTAACTTTAATATCTAGTACAAGAAAATAAGCCCACATCAATTAATAATTTTCAATAAATACCATAATGATGTGCTCCATTTGGACGGAATGCGCCTGATTCGTTAAGTCCTTCATGGTCCGAGGCCTGTACCAGCAAGTGTTGAACATCTCGCAAGGATAGCAATGAACTGCGTCATAAATATAAATTTTCAATGGTTTAGACCGAAATCGCAAAGAAAGGTTGTTGTGTTTTAATTTTTATCGTAACACTCGAGTGAAATTAAAAAACAACAACACCAGAAACCTTAGCTTTGATTGGTTTCCTTTATATAAACAAACTGTATAAGATGTCCCCTAAATTTACAGTTGAAGAACTCTTAAGTTTGTCGATGCATTACTCGAACTCAGAATTCTTCTTTTAACGCTTCAAAAACATACTCTTAAAATTAAAATCATTAAAGAACTGTGTATATTTATCCGTTCAATGACATGCCATCCTATTATGCCTGCAGATTATGCAGTTGAGAAAGAACTGTTGTTTTTCATCACTATTATTAATTGTAAGAAAAGAATTATTTGAATGACACTGCTAGGTTTCTTCTTTTCTTACTTAGAGAAACCCATTCTTTTATCTGGGGACCACACGCCGCAGAACATGGAATGGTATTAAACTGAAAATACCGCATTGCGGTTTCATGTTCACCGCAATATGCATAGCATTGTTTGGGATGATTCTAAATTGACAATGTACAGTTTACTTTTATAATTATTGAATTGCGCTCAATCCGGGACTAGGCGGCGTGGGCAGTTATATGCATTTCCATTATTGCCCATGAAGAGGCTCAATCAAACCGAGCCTGCAATATTTTTTTATTTATCGTGTTTGATTGCTTTCAAACTTATAATGGTACACCTTAATGGAACGTCGACTGTCAATTCTTGTATTTACTTAAAACGCTATGGGTAAACTACCCTATAAACAAACAAACGTATCATTTGCTTTTATTTTATGTCTTCAGAAAAGATTTATAACAGATATAACAGAAAATGAAATTTCTTACTTGGCTTCGAGACCCAAAGCAATTATTCCTCCAATCTGTGCCGTGGCTGCAGACAGACCTTTAAAGTCTGAGACTCACTTGTTTTTGTATACAGTAGTAACCTGAAAGATATGTTAAAGTAACTATCTATCTTGATAGCATGGTCAAAAATATGTTAAATAATGTTGACTTTATTATTTTCGAATTATGACACACTTCAACAGGTTCGATTCATGACACGAATAATACTAATTACCTTAATACATATATCCCGAACCCCTTTCACTATATGTCATTTACTTATTTCATGAATAATAATTTTACCAAAAAAAACAATACCAATTTCAAGTTCGACGTAATATATTTATTAAGGCAGTAACTACATTTTTCAGCATACCATTGATGAAGATGAAATGTTATTTCCGTCGGATAATCCAGATGTCAAGATACTTACAGGAATTTTTGTACCATAGCGGCTTATACCACCAACAGTTATGGTATGTATATTGTTTGACAGGCCGTTTCCAGTGGGACCAGCTGGCACTAGGTTTATTCTACCTAATGCGGCGCGACCCTAAAATGAGTTGTTGGTAAATTTCAATTAGATAAAATTAAGGAAACAACTAGCTGACAAATCATTTTAAAATGTTGAAAAAAGAAGACATTTCATTTGAGTAAGTTCTGTATCTCGAGGCAACAAAACATAAATCATAAAAAATGAAATAAATAACTCACTTTTCACATATCGGTAAATAACATTAACCCAAATGACTTTCCGCTTTAAATGGCATAGTTTATTTTGTGGGGAGGCTGTTTTTTCTGAATGTGGCGATTCCTGATATGCATATTTCACCTTTTTATAGAGGTAAACGTCTTTTCTTGATCTAAACTCATATGCATGGCCAAATAAAATATTATTAAAGATTATTTTTCTTTCAATATTTGTGAATTTGCTATTTCCCATTCGGCATCTTGATATCTCGTATGCATAATCTTCGGAGACCTTTAAATCACTAGATATTTGCATTGCAGAGCTTACACTGATGCATGACAACACGTGATTGTATTAAATTAAAACAAGAACTATTTGGTACACCTTGTTGTAAATCTTAGACTAGTTGTTTTTCTTCAGTATATTTTTAAAAAATGCAAGATATTAAATTCTAAAGTTTATAAATAATAATGTCTATACAATATAAATATTAAATTGTTTGATTTCCTCAGTGTTTTTGGGTGCACAAATACGAAAACACGTCGATTGTTAATGTCCATTTTAGTCCAAATGTAATTAAGATTCTTGTGCAACATGGTATTTCTAAACAGAGAAATTATAATAATGTTAAACCTCTTTGGCTCCAAACTCGATGGCGTGGCGCGTTAAAATGACGAGAGTGTCAAAATTCTGTGTAAGTGACCAAGCGTTGATAAGTATGTCAATTTCTTGTAGCTTGTAAACGAACGCGTTTGAAGTAATTTGAGATGAGGACATGTGCCGAGGTTTGATATTAAATCTTCCTCCTTCAAATTGAACCTTATATATCTTGAGAGCTGAAATAAATACATTTCGCTTTTTCTGTTCTCGAGTGAACTAAATAATAATTCATGGAACTGTTTTGAAAGAGCACATCCTTAAACGTTAATTAACGCTAGATGAGGGATAAAAAGGTGAAATATGCATATCAGGAATCGCCACATTCAGAAAAACAGCCTCCCCACAAAGTCAAGAAGAAGAGAGGGAGAGAGCATGGTTAATAAAATGATCAGTTTCAAAAGAGACAAAATTCATACTAACAAAAGTATTTCAGTGATTTAGTTTAGTTTTAATTTTTATTTACTTCAAAGTCTCTCTAAACAAGTACAAACTAACTAAAACAGGAAACACATTTTCTTCTCATTATTAAAACCACATTACTATACAAAGCAATCATAAACACATTACCTGCTAATGTTGCATTGAAAGCAATACCAGCGCTGCATATATAGTTATCTTTCCCAGCTGCAACGATGCTAGCCACATTGTTTCCGTGTCTGCAATGTTAAAACATCATATATCACTCTCTTACACTATCGGCCTATTACATTTACCTCAGTAATAGGTTGGGACTACTTTCAACTACTTTAACTTCAACTTGAAAAAAAACTATTTCACCAATTACATTTAAAATTGCTTAGGTTTCTTTGGTTTGAATGAAAGATAGTGAAGATATCTGTCATTTATTTATCCACAAGCTTTCACATTCATAAAAATGACTGCATAAAATTAGACTGCGAGTTATATAAAAATCTTGACATTGAGCCTTTCGCAGAGATGTAAAGTGAATGTAAGGAACGACAACTCTGCGAAGGAGATTGGTAATATATGAGAACAAATCAAAATGCGCCGATTTACTTGTCTGTTACAGTCAAACATGTCAAAGACTACTCAGGGGAAAACTCAAAAGTGAATTTTGAAGGTAAGTAGTCATTTGGACAAACAAAAATGAACTTGATACCGGTATTTATTCGCAGGTGATCGTTGTTTGTAGGTTTTCTTTAGCACAAGTTGGACTGTTATCTAATATATATATCTTTGTTTGTGTAATACACAATATTCACAATGTTTCGAATATGTTGATACATTTATAACTTTGCATCCCACCTTAAAAGCGCACAAATCTGGAATTTCGACGTCAAACCTGAATTAAGCAGACGGTATTATGAGTTGTGTATTGTGCTGCTGTAGTGAAATTTCAATATGAAATGATATTTATACATATTAATTTATTTAAGAATATTCAAGTTTACGCTCGTTTCTTAAACAAATATACACTTTTCAAATGTTTAGACATATATCACCAAAAATTTATTCATGGCATGTCTTGTTCAAGGGGAGTCCAATATCAGATTAATGCATGCAATTAAGACAATATATTCTGATAAAGTGAATGGGCATTCTGCTTTTACTACAATCGTTATCATGCGGAAGCAGCGCCATTTCATCTATTCTAGTCTATTTCCCTTAATTATATAATGATAAGAAAAAAGTACTCTGTTAGTTTGGCAGCTTCGCTTTGATAATTATGGCTGTTCTTCGGCTTATCCGGTGCTACGTCATCATTCTTATCGATAAAATTGTAGTTCAAACTACTTTCCTGAAATGAAAATGACAACAAAGTTTAAAATTTATGTTCAAATAACACAGTCTTCTCATGATAAGATGTATAATATTTGTTGTTCCTTCTCAGTACAAAACATGTCTCCAAATGTCAGATTCCGAATGGCATATGCTATATTGTTTCGTATAAAACTTCTATCAAGACATATTGCAATATCCAGACATATCAAACACTGTTTATACCACTTTTATATCTAACTTTCTTCAAGTCTTTTGATACTAGTTTAAAATTCTTCGTTTCGAAGTATTTCATATGTAATAATATTTTCTGATGGATATTGGGGATGTAAAACGTAAAAAAAGACGCAACCTTTCTACTACCCAAAACTTAAGTTACAAAAACAGATTGACTCTAACGAAATCCCATAAACAAATAATGGACCTGTAAAGCAACATAGAAATACATTGAAATATAACTGAACAATTCATTAAATGAAGAAAGAGGTGAAGATATTGAAAACTTGAAGTTCCTTTGGTTAGTTTGGAAAAGAGACTTTAAATACCTATTGACAAAAAACGTAAACGTAAGTCGAATTTATCAAACTGAATAGGGTAATTAACAGAACACACTTACTATGTTGTTCTTCAAATCTAATAGGTCTATATTTAATCCAAAATCCGTGATTCCAATGGTGACGTCTTTTCCTGAGTAACCTCTTTGCCATGCATCTTCAATGTTCATTCCATAATACTTCTCACACACCACGTTCGCATTTAAAAGAGCTTTATCATGCTAGATAAAATATAAGGAGTAATTGATAGTCCATTTTCTTAACACGAAATGGATTGGTTGAAATTGCAATTTCTGCTACTGATTGTTCGAGTAGAATTTAGAATTACAAAACGTTAAAAGGTGTTCTAGTAAGATTTAGAATGAAAACCAATTATAGAGCTTGACAAAATGTTGGAATTACAAAATTAATATGTAACCTATTTTTATTATCAATTATTTTCTTTTTCATTGTTTATTGAAGCCAACAAAAATGTCTTCACATAAAGATGGTCTATGTATGGTGCTCTATCTCTTCTTTTTTAAATCAAAAGTCTGCCTTATTAACCAGTTAAAATAATGTCTTGTTAAAATGTTCTTTAATATATCTGCTATTTTACGGCTCCTTTAAATTCTAGCATGCTGTCGGATTAGCGCTTGCTATAAAAACAGAAGAGTTGAGTAAGTTTCACATTATATGGCAAATGTTACGTCATTCATGAGTATTTAAATAGACGTATAAATAATTAATACATATGCATTTCCATTATTGCCCATGAACAGGCTCAATAAAAGCGAGCCTGCATTATTTTCATACGAGTGTTTTATCATCACGAATAAGTGAAAATACACAGAAAAAGAAAACATACGAACAGCATATAAATATAAACTTATTTTTGAGCATGCAAACATTTACTACATCCATAGCTAAAAACATTTCTTTACTAAAATCTAGGTGGCAATAAGTATTTCCCCCAAAATTCATTTTTGAAATTTTAGCTAGTTTTCGCCATTTGCAATTTTTGCGACCTCTTAGGATAGAAAAATCTGTCACCTCGGGTGAACTGTTTTGGCTGGAACTCGGCAGAGCCTCGTTCCCGCAAAAACAGTTCCCCCTCGGTGACAGATTTTTCCATCTTCACCTCACACTCATGCAAGATACTTATAGTTTTACCTTGTCTGGATACATCCCTGATATGGCACTGAGAATTTCACAACCTTTGTACTTGCCGTTGTATTGAATAACAAATGTCTCGGGTGTTATCTGTGACAAAATATAAATGTGCTTGGTAAATTTAATCAGTTTAATATTCTCTATTTACAATAACATAGTTAACTCTTAATTATCCAGCTAGCCCTTGCCTTTAATTGCAGCCATCCACAATTTGATTTTAAAAATTGTAAAATTAATAAATATACCATCGCGTACATTACTCAGTTTATCACACCTAGTGTGCTTACGATGAGACCAAGCTGTGGCTGTAATTAGGATTTCTCAAATCAATGACATATCAAACACACAGTAAAAACTAACCGACAGTAAAACAGATTTATTTTTGATGGGAGCAGTACTGCCCTGGAATGGTCAGTAACAATAACACCTAGGCCGCTAGCTGCTGCTATGTCGGGGTGGGGGTTTAACAATTTGAGACATTCCCGTTTATGACACCCGAAATTTACTAACAAAAATATCGACTGCAAACAATAATGTTTTCTGCAATTTTGTTTGGACAAGACTTAAATTGCATTTCTAGCATTTGTTAACCTGTATAATAAGTTTCACGAAATAAATGTTTCTATTTTTTTTAATCACATACTTGATTGTTGACTCGGTTTTAGTCCAAAAAGACGTGAAATATACATACATGATATTAATCTTTAGATTGATATTCAAAACATACCTCATTGAGCCATTTGAAGCCTTCGTCTTCTAACATTCTTCTGACATTTTCACATGATCTTTGTGCACGTTGATAGCAAACCTATTAGCTCTCTCTCGAAATCTTCGCTAATGTATGTGACAATTAACGTCAGAAGAATTAACTTCCGAAGTAAATGCTGAAGTGACATGTCTTATGTCACAGGAACAAAGTATCCATTTCCACAAGAAAAAATTGAAAATACATGATTTGTTGTCACAGTATCCAATTATATTAAACTTTAAGTTAGAGAAACGTTTATTAGTTATTAGTTGTATTTATAATTTATCTTCTTTTTCTGTTTCGTTTATCACTGTATCAACATATCTAGTGCATCATATTTAGATAGGTTTAATTATATACATATAAATAATTATTATGTTATCTTAATGATAAAAACAAATAATATGCATATATGATATTTTGTCAGATTAGTGATATAATATCTAGATTCGTCAATTAATATATTATGGCTAATAAAGGAAAGAAACACACATATATTCGTTAACTAGCACACGCGTACACACACATACGCAAATCCTCTCACACACAGTTTAGAAATACTAAAGATGTATTCAAAAAAGCAAAATTTACATGTTTTTGTTTCTCAAAAATATCACAAACTGTATTTTCCTAAGAATATCGTACAGTAAATAAATCCTGAAATGCTCATTTCATCAAACCATCAGGCTTAAAATTGATATTCAAATATTAAAAAACACAACAAACAGCTTGAGATGCAAATCTTCATTTAACTTTTTATGATCAAACGATGATTTTAAATTGTGACTGCCGAAATGGAGTTATGGAGAAACATTTTTGATTTACCTATCGTTTATATTCGGATAGGTTTAGAATTTGGGTAGTTATCGCAGAGCAAAAATTTCAGCTTCTTTTCCAAAATTTCTAAAAATAATAAGTAATAAACACTGATTCAAGCAAAGAAGTTTTTGCTGACGATGGCATTTCTGTAACTGTCATCAAAACAAAGGTCACTTATAATAAGATTTTGTCCAAAAAAGAACAGAGGTTTTATCAAGAGTTGCAGATCTTATGCTTCGAATGGAGTATCATAAGATTAATGGTTATGACCATTGTCGGGTGCATCTCCAAGTACTTATGCTTCTTATTTTTCCTATGAAAGATAAGGCATTCGAGGGTAGTCCCAATTAATAATTGACAATTTGAATAAAATGATAACTACTCAATATATATTTATGCAAATTTTACAGTTGTTTATGAATCATTCTGTAACCTTTTTACATAATTATAAAGAAAAATCTTCAAAATAAAGAAATTATATACATAGCGATCGGCGGTGCATGTCAGAAACGCTATGTTTTCGAATCAACCTTTAAATTCAAACAATAAATCATCAAACATTGTCATATTTTCCGCCAAAGTTATTGTTACCTTTGTTGATTGTTCAGACGTCAGTCTCCAACGTTTCAAAATGGCGGAGCCATTTGTACAAACGTATTGTCCATTTCATGCTTATGAGTTAATATAAACATCTTAAGAAACTGGCAATGTTGGAAGAAGCAGCTGCGCAGATTTAGATCTTGATTTAGATTTAGAATTGACGCTTATGCAAACGTTTATGAAATTAAACAAATCTAGAACGTTTGTATACAAATGACACAGAAAGTGTCAAGTAAAGTTAAACGAAAATGTAACACTGTTACAGTATCAATCATGGCTCATGTTCACCGGAACTTGATCCTCTACTTTGCGTGTTTTCCTGCTAATGGGTCGTAAATTCCAAAATGGCGGCTAGATGGCATTCAACTAGAGACTTCCTACAGAGTGGAACAATAACGTATTCACTAGTTGAGTGAACAGACACCGTGATTGTAACGAACACGCAGAAGAGTAAGTACTTCAAGAAGGAGTAAGGTTATGTTGTGTGATTATTGTAATGAAGTTACGAAGTGCACCGCTTTGTCGCCTTGTGAAATTGCACGCAATTTTCGTTATAAATGATTATTACTTCGCATATCAAATGATTTTTTAAAAATCTGTGAAATTTGCAGAAACATTTGTTCTGTTGTTTTTGTTGTATTAAAATTGTCTATGATTTATTGGGATAACCTTCGTATTTAACCCAAATAGTGAATCTAGTAATTGTCTATGATTTATTGGGATAACCTTCGTATTTAACCCAAATAGTGAATCTAGAAATCAGAGAGCTTTCAGTCAGTTCAACCAACTCCACTAGCCGTTTAAATGACTGGCCAGAAGTCTCAAGTCCCTAAAGTTCAGACTAGTTAAATATCAGTGCAGTAACTGGGATGTTAAAACTTATGTTAGTAAAGTCAAGCTACTGAACTGTCCACATAGTCTATCAACAAATGTTAAGTAAAGACAACAATGGTGCTGGTTTCTTTTTTAAATCTATTTAAAATCAAGTTACTAAACATACACACACAGTTTCATACAACTACAATACGTTACATGTATTTACAAGTAAATGAAATATAATAATATATTTTTGCTAAATTATTATTAAAAATATGTTATAATTTTAGTGTGATTTTATGAATTTTTAATAAAGTAAACTTTCCTAACTTTCACAAGAGGACAATTCTGCCTATATTTCTAATTATAATAAGTATCCAGAGAAGTTTCTACACTGTTAAGTCTAAAAGTGAAGATTCATAAATAAAGTAAAATTTATTAGTCAAAATATTAAATTCCGAAGTATAATAAGTCCAAATAGAGAATCTCATCAAAACAATGGAATCAAGCTCCTTTATAGACGAGGAATATTTCTGATTGGCTAAAAGACAAATTAAGCCTTTCCCTTTTCCTTCAAATTTGTTTTTTTTTTCATCAATATCACAAATATAAAAAGTTGTTTGCAAATCAAGAAACACAAATATAATCTACATAGGATTCTGCATCATAACATATTTGTGTCATCAATAAATACTTGCACTAAACTAGTTAAAAATTAATACACACTATAACCAGTAACATTGACCAAAACTCAAAGATGACTGACATCAAAGAAGTGTCACACCAAAGAGCCTAGTTCTGACAAATGTAAACAAATACAAGTCTTTAACTCTTTTAATTCCTACGTTTCAGGAAGATATGTAAAAATACAATCATATAAATATCTTGCACTAACTGTCTAAAATTAGATCAAATACATTTATTCTCTTGGCTCCTGTTGCATAAAAGAATGACTAATAACAAATGTAAACAAATTAGAAGACTATCGTTTGGGCTTATTATATCATGTCAAGGGATGTAACTTTCCAGATATGAGTATTTTTGTATACTCTGCAAGGTTCAAACAACAGTTTCTAAAGAATATGCAAAATAAATGACATAAAAGAGATTTTCTATTTGCGCTATTTTTGAATTAATAATGGCCTGCATCCTTGTATTTTTGGAATTACTTCAAAACTACTCTAAATTTTATCATGAAACTTTCAGGGAAGCAAGATAGCATTATACCGCAATAGCCGACAGTATTATTATAAACAAATATTGTAACTGTATTAAACATTATTACAACATGAGCAATTTGTTACAATCCGGCAACATACTATTGATTTATCAACAATGGAACAAGATATCATAAAGTTAACTTTAAAAATTATGCACTTATTAATAATAATATATTAACATTCTCAAAATACAGATCTCAATTTGTTGATGAAAATGGTTTTTATTAAATAAACATTTTAAAAATCTAGATCCGCCACACAATAATATATCATTCACAAATGAACAATAAAAATATGTACAATTATTTATCGAAAACACTCTTTGTATTTTAAGTATATGTAGATTCCAAATTGTTTTCTGATATCATGGTGAAATTTTGATTGGGTAATGTTCGATTACCTGTAGTTAGGATCGCATCTTGAATCTGCGAGAACAAGTTATTAATTGAAACCTTTACATACATATTTTTTTAATTGTTTACATAACTCGACCATAAGAAGATTAACAATAACATTGTTTCGTAACCTCAAAGCGGTCAAGATGTTCATGTAACAGGCGCTGATTTTACATTGATATTGAAAGCATTTGTCTTTTTAATTCTAGGTCAATCGGCTTGTTACAACCACTGAAGGTGGAAGTCATTTTTTATTTAAAACATCTGCAAAAGACATACTCGTATTTTATCCTATAGGTAGCACCTACCAATCAAATGTTATTCTAAATCGTCATAGTCAATACATAAAAAATGAAACGCAACAAATTTAATCACTCATTCTCTCATTTAGTATTTAAACCTTATATTTGTGTTAAAAAACGGTTGAATTGGTCTTCGTCTCGACGATAATTTGACAGATTTTGTTGGTTTCGATCTAATTTTCGACACACACATATTAAAACTACTACTACGACGATTACCACGGCGATGATTATAACTATAAGTAAAGTATACCAGGGAACGGTGTTCGAGTTTTCAGCTGGCCTTTCTGTAGTACTCTTAGGCTCATCTGGAAAAGGAACTTTTTCACATTTATTGATGTGTTCATAACGCGAGCTGTCTTGACTGTGTATACCATGAAACGTTATTTTGACATCTAATATGGTAGTTGTGTCATCCTGCAGCCAGTTGTTTACTTTGATTTTCCAAAGTCCGAAAGGTAATTCGTCCCAAAAATGACTCGAAACAAAGCTACCTTGAATAATAGATTTTACCGCCGTCTGGAATCAAATACAAAACACGAATCATGTTCTGATTCAACAAAATGATGTCAAAAGGAGAAATAAATAATCAAAATTAAAAGAAATCAATCACTCGTTTTGGAATTACAAAGTAGAGTGTAACCTACACACACGGAAGAAATATAAACACATTTATAATAAAACATCAAAAATTTAATTCAAATAACGTAGGAAAATGCTCACTTAGATACAAAAGAACATTTTGTTTATGTCTAGGATTTACCATGTTCAAGTTTGCATTCGTTTAAGAAATACCCGAGCTCCTATCGACGATAACTTAAAAAGGGTAAAGGATTTAGCATACTTATCGATTGTGCCAGTGTTTTGGAATTTTCGTTCTATTATGTAGGTTTCGTACACTAATTTGCACACATTACAATGAAGAGTAATAAAAATATATACCAAAATGGTCCCTGTGACAGACTCTCCATTTAAAACACTTTTTTAAAATCTTTTTTCCGTATTTTCCGACTCTTTGGGTGCGGTCTTTATACTACACTCTTACATTGATATCCTCCCAAAAACGCATTTATGCTTACAAAAATGAATAACACTAGTTTGTGATATATCAATACTTATTCTGACCTGTTCGACCTTATCGTCCATAAGCAATGACTCAGTTTTACTTGGGGAAATCACGGTAACCATCAAGTAGCTAGTGTCAGTGACAAGCTTCACGGAAACCTCAACATACTCAATAAGTGTCACGCAATTCTCCTCATTAACATTTGAACATTGGAAACAAAATGAAACATCAAGGTTTGAAAAATTTCTGAAAGTAATAAGAATTTTTAAAATGATTTGACATAAAACTTTAACGCTGTATAGTTACATTACCAGTATTATATTTTTTTATAATTATGATGCCTCTAGCTGGGAGCGAAAATCAGTTTAAGAATAAAGGTGAAACGTGCATATCAGGAATAGCCACACCCGAAAAACACAGCCTCCCCGCGTAGCAAAAAGAAGAGAGTAAACAAGAGCATTTTGTTATAAGTATGTCAATTCAAATATAACGCCACAAACAGTTAACGAAAAAGATAACCATTTGGGTTACCGCCTTGGAACGGTCAGAGGCAAAATAATTTCCACTTGGGGTTTAAACCAGGTTCTAGGGTGAACCAACCTCACAATATCCCCAACAGGTTCTCATATCAATAAACAAGTACAAGTTGTCGTGGTGAAATAACACAAACTCACCCATCAGCTTGACAATGTTGCATTCAAAAACACACAACAAATCGAGCTTCAATGTTCTTTAAAGAAAACATTTTATCATAAACCTTCTTAAATTCTCAAACCCCTGCCACTGTCGTACAACCAAAGAGGTAAACATAGTGATTAACTGTAGATGGGTTAATCACCAGGCCTGCAAAGCGCTGTAGAATATCATGTTGGTAACCTTTCTATATGATATTACAAATGGTTTTTAGGAAAAACCAGGGGAAATTAATATTGCCTTTTATTTTCTTTAGGTTATAAATTAAATCTCCATAATTAACTGGCTATGAAATACCTTGTTGCAATAGTGATTTTAGACTGCACTTATATTTTTGAATTAAATCTTGGTATCGGCGATAAAACTTGCAAAAGGTTTTTGTTAATTTATGATACCTTGTTTTAAAAGTTTTTCTGTTATGCAAAGATTACGTTCATTGAAATCATTAAGATCATTGCATGCTCGAAAAAAGCGAACAAGCTGTGAGATATAAAACCCCGTTGCACGAGGAACATTGCCGTCTAAAACGGAAAAAACTACCATATTTAAATTAAAATCGTCTCTTTTTCATATATTTTAGTAGTCACAAATCCATTTTCAATAGAAAGATTAAGGTCAAGAAAGTTTGCTTGCTTATCGGGAGTGTTTGCTTTATTAAGTTGTAGTTCGTGAGGGTAAATTTTATTAAACAGAGATGAAAAATGGTTATTATCTATATTATACAAACCATCAGGCAATTCGATTTGTTGTTAAAGGCTGTAATAATGTCATCTTGATGTTCGGTAGAAAGATATAACATAAAACCTTTTTCATAACAGAAATATAATAAAGGTAGTTTTTAATTAACCATCTCTAGTAAATAACTTTAAAACTGCTTTTTGCTCTAAAAACAGAAAACTAAAATAGTTGCAACTAATGAAATTTTTAAAACACTTTCATTTTTTAAAGCAAACATGCATTATTTCAGCCTGACCTCTGCTTTTCAGACGTTAATGATGTTGATATGGACTCCGGCGTCGGGACTGCATGTTCCGCGAGTAAAACAAAACGCTTCGCGTTCAACAAACCAAAGCCAAAGTTCTTATGAACTGAAACATAAAAATACAATGTATTTACAGTTCTTAGATTAATTCGCAAAATTTTTTTAACAAAATAAAAAACACATTTGTAGATTGAAGCTTCTCTAAACACCAGCTGTCTGATTTGTGATCAATCTTTAAAGAGCACTGAGTTATCTTGTTCGTTTTTCATTGTATGTTTGTTTGTGATCTTAATTCTTTGACATCTAGTCTTATGAGCATGTGCTTTCTTTTTTACGACTTTTTTTCTCTTATTCTCTTTTTGCTCTTCATGATGCGTATTTTTAAGTTTTTTGGAATTCAGTTATGTGCTTGACAAAGTATGCTTAATCTATGATAATTTGCATTCTTTTTATATAAAGTACATCATCCTAAACGATGGTATGCATATGACGGTGAATATGGACCCAACATTGCGGTATTTTCACATTAATTTCATCCCATGCTCAGCGGCTTATTGTCTACTAATAAAAACACGGGTATGACATAAACGATTAAACAATGGGCGGAACTAAACAGAATATAATTTTGACATGGGACATAGGGTTGAACGCCACTCAATATTTCACAAATATAAAATAATATCGTGCTGAACTGCCTTACAAGGTCAAAATCTGATAACAGCACGGATTGAGTTTTATTATTTATTAGGGTAAATTTTGAGTTGCTCTCAACCCGGGGCTAGGCGGCGTGGGCATTAATATACATTTCAATTACAGTCCATAAACAGGCTCAGTCTAACCGAGCATATGTGTCGTGTTCGGTAGCTTTTAATGTTTTTGCAGCTGTTAAACGTCCCCCATACATTCAAATACTGCTGTAATCAATAAAGCCCTTTAAGGTCGTGGATGACGATAATTATGTAGAAATATTAAGTGGCGCTCGGCCCGGGGCTGGACGGCTAGGGCGATTATATGCATTTCATTACTGCTCATGAAAAGGCGCAATCGAGGCAAGCCAGCAATATTTTGAATTTTTTTTTGTGTTCGATGGTTTTTCAATTTTCCGTTTTATCGAGTTAAACATAGGTTGTTAGGAATATACTAAGAGCAAAGAAAGAGCAGATTAGACCAGAACTATTCCATGAACCATTTTGTCACCACAATGTTGCCTAGTTGTCGTCACACTCGCCTTGTCGCAGTCGTGCCATTATACGCGGTAAGGTGTGTTTTACCTCGACATATTGAATTGGGTTTTGATAAATTATGTCAGATTTAAGGAAATATCTTTTTTACATAGAAGAAGTCACAACTTTTATCTAATTACCATCATACTAGAAAAAATGAGTTGATAGTGTCTCGGCCCTTTCCGAAACTGGGTCAAAATGAGTGAAAAACTAGTTCAGTTGGTAAACCCTTAAGATCACCGGATTTAAAGACATTAAAACTGTGAGCCACTTTTTGGCTCCAATTACTATTTTACATTCGAAGCATGTGTGCGGTATTGACATTACAGACCAGTAAGACACTGGATCTTTGGAGATCCATATATAGGTCATTGGTAAAATCAAATAGAACACGTTTTTGCACATGCAAATTCAGTTACACAATTTGCATTAAGTTTAGTTAGAATTTGTATATTGATGATCTAAATTGAAATCATTAAAAACAAAAATCGATTTTTTCTGTAGTGAGCAACCAGATTTTGACACGGACTTTTTTACCATCTTAAAATTCACTTGTTTCAGAACAGTTAATTTTTAACCTTATATTATTTGTACCTGCACTGGACTGGTTTGTTGCAACTCTTTACCATTTTTAATTTAACAGCAAAATAGAAAGAGATTTGATAAATATGATGGGCATTATCTGAAGAAAAAGAATATGCTTAATTTACCATATAATCCAGCCCCATTTCTCTGAAATTTGTTTGCTTCACTGAGTTCCGTTCTTTCAGATGCTTTAACAAGCAGGTGAAGTATGTCTCGCTGTGATAAATATTTACTGTAAATAAACAAATACAGTGGAAGTCCTAGTACGGTCTTTGCAGGAAGTTGATCGAAAAAAGTATTCATATGAAATTGTCAAATCATTGATATGATATTCGAACAAAAATAAACCATTTGCATTTTTTTAAACAGGAGATTATTTAAAAACAAAACTATCAAGTGATTGGCGTCTGTATTTTATATATCAACTGCATACAATTTTATAATCTATCCTATTGTCTCAAACATATGAATTTCATATTGAAACATTCTGTGACTGACTGTTTTGTTTCATAGTCACAGTGTATAAGCGTACAGATGCTCGAAACGGAAGTTGCTGATCTGTACGCCGATGATCACAGAGTTGCTTACAGAAAAACTATCGACATCGACTTTTTCTTTGTTAAATATATTGAAATTAAACGTGGTTTTTGCAGAAATTATTTCTATGGTAAGTACATAGTTGATCAATAGCCTTACTGTGATCTTGAATGAACGTCTAGTTTAGTTGCAACCTGTGATCTTTCCAAACTTGATCAGCACAAAATGGGAAAAAATATTGAAGACAATCTGCATATGCTACCTCATATTTAATAATGTACCTATTGGAAAGGTCTATATTTGAGTTCCCGAGAAAGAAAAATCATTTGAAATGCTAACATAACGAGTTGAATGTCTTTGAACCGAGAAAATGGTCTTTCCGTGGAACAACCGAACGTGACAAGACTGTACGCAAAGTTGCAGTATTTCAATGTCAGACTGTACGAACAGTTGCGATCATAAGTGCATCATATATTGATCAACTGAAAAAGCATTCATGAAGTAAGAACTTGTTTAAGGAATCAATCAAAGGAATTAATAAAATCAAATGTACTATATATCGAAAATAAATCCTCGTATGTTCACATTTTAGAACTGACAAGCTATGCAATAATTGAGCATGATATAAACCTGCTGAAATACCTCCCTGTGATGGCAAAGACATATTTTATGCACAAATATTATCCAATATCATAATGACTTTAACAACTTGGTCTTTGGCAGTATAATTTCATTAAGTGGCTTCAGATTTTGAAATCCATCACTTCGTGCCTTTTGAGTTATGTTAGTCTGAAATTTAGTCTTCAGCTGATAAGAATTTCATGTTAAAGGGCGTTTAAAGTTCGAGTTGGATTTCATTGTAGCCGACTTCCATTGGTAGATTTCAGAGATTACATTAATCTGATTGGAGCATCCTATGACATCTTTAGAAACTATGGTTGAAGTACTAACGCGTATTTGTCCAACTATAATATAGTTTCTACTGTTCGCTGTTAAGAGAAGAAATGATAACATTCAAACGGACCTCTACATATCATACATTGTCTGATCACTGATGTTGCTCGGTTGAATTATAGTCGTTTTTTCACGCCTTCTTTCATGAAGAGCTAACAAGAAAATTTAAAAACAAATTCGACTTAGAAACAGAAGCTAGGATCAGTTATTTTCTTATACAATTGTATAATTAAACGAATATGAACACATTTGTTGAAAAATATGCATTTTCAGGTTCTCGTGCATGAATTTTTAAGATTAACTGAAGCTCATATGATAGCCTGTCGATGCAATCTGAAAGGATTAACTGGAACCATTAATTGTTAATGATCTAT
Organism: Corbicula japonica; assembly: GCA_038501625.1. Classification (NCBI taxonomy): domain Eukaryota; kingdom Metazoa; phylum Mollusca; class Bivalvia; order Venerida; family Cyrenidae; genus Corbicula; species Corbicula japonica. The sequence continues at coordinate 106,687 of JAZAYU010000828.1, forward strand.
TTTGACAACTATGCGTACAGATGTTAGGGATCTGTTAACAACGAACGATCGCGTACAGTTGCAACTAACCGTAAAGTCTTATTATTTTCAGTGACATAAATAAAGTATCATGTTCTCGTTGCTAAGTCGCTAAAACACAGATAAACGAAGAACATAAGTTTAATAAATGAATTTTCTCCCATTACAACACAAAAATGGTTCAAAAATCTATTCACACAAAGAAAGAACACAAAACGTCCGATATTGTTTAATGATTTGCTCCTATTTTCACTGACCGAGTTGGGAAAGATGATGGATTATAACTTAGTCAATATGGTCACAGCAGGACTAACAAATAACATTGTACTTACCACAGAAAGAATTCCTTCAAAATCACATTGAATTCGGTTTTAATAACCAATAAACCATTCGGTGTCGCGTGTTTTTCTGTAAGCAACTATGTGATCATCGGCGTACAGATCAGCAACTTCCGTTTTCAGCAACTGTACGCTTATAGACTTTGATAATATGATTTGTTTTGAAAGCTCTTAACCTTTCTTTTGTTGTTCAGTATATATATTTTATATTTTATTTCTTATTATATACTCACACATCCTTTTACGTATGGTGAGTGTGAAAACTTCCAAACAAAATTATTAAAAAAACTTTTAAAAAAGTTACAAATTCTGTATACTTTTAGACTAAGTGTATTATATGTTTTAATATAATAGTTTAATTTTAGCTGCCATCCCTCTTCAGAAGTTGCTTTTAGTCTTAATAGCTTGCCCTTTTTAACCACAATTTTAAGAGGCTGTATATTAAGTCCGGCTAAAATTGATTTTATTATACCACTAACTATTTTATGAATCCACTAATTAACTTGAAACGGCTATTTAGAATAATGTCGACGTACAACAGGATTGAGATGCATCGTATGAACTTTTGTTTAACGTGAAACTTGTAAACCTAACTCAAATTGTCAATATATCCTCACATACCATTTCAAGGAACCAAATAATTGTTTTATTATACTGCAAAGACTTTTTCAGACAAAAATAATTAGAAAACATCGATATTTCATTTATTTCGCTTATTTAATGCCGAACGGCTTAATTCCCCTCTAAGAACCTCAATAATTACGGGCGCGCTCGATTGGGCTGTCGGAACTGTGCCAGAATCAAATTCCGACTCTTCCACAGAATCTACCAAACGAGTGAAATTGGCTGTCGGAACTGAATCATGTTAGGTCTATATAAAAAGTGTCACATAATGGCATGTTAATTATATCTTTTGAAGTATAAAGAACTCCGAATAGTCTTAATAAGCCATACTGTATAGTTTAACTAAGTTTTATTAGCTTTTAGATCAGTCAACAACAAAGCAATGTTTATAATTTACTGAAAAATAACACTATTTCTGGTATTTCTGTTGGTGAAATTCTCGGCAGAGTACTGTAATGTAACCATTATTTTATTTTACGGCAACAAAACAGTATCTAAAAAAATATTTCAGTTTAGTGCAGTATAAAACACTGACCGATTCCATTCACACCACCTATTTCGATGGAACGGGTAGAACGCTGCCAGAACACAGTTCCGACGCACTCGATTGAAGGTCTCCCTGTTCTAACAGTCGGAATTTTCAATCGAGCACGCTCTACATGTCTGACGTCATTAATGTACCTGCATGACGTCACTTCTATAGAAATTAAATGAACTATCGATTTGATATTTACTTAGTAATACAAAATTTGAGAATAATCTGATCGTTTTCAACGTTAAAAACATAACACAAATATTTTCTGTATTTTAAAGTAATCCCTAAGCATACCGCTTAATAATTTACAAGATCGGCTTCAAATTATGCATTTAACGGAAATTCAAAACAAAATGGCGGACGACAACAAAAGGTGGGAGGCCAGAGATGGAAATTAAGGCACGTGCGTTCATATCTACCGCCTATCTGTAAATACGGATATTTATTATACTGCAAAGAAATTTCCTTGAATTTGATTGGATAATTTGCCGCTGATGTATATCCGTATTTACGGATCGGCCGTAGATATGAACTGCACGTGTCTTAATTTCCCCGTCTGGCCTCCCACCTTTTGTTGTCGTCCGCCATTTTGTTTTGAATTTCCGTAAAAATGCATAATTTGAAGCCGATCTTGTAAATTATAAAGCGGTATGCTTAGGAATTACTAAAATTGTTACAGAAAATATTTATGTTATGTTTTTAACGTTGAAAACGATCAGATTATTCTCAAATTTTGTGAATAAAAATCAAATGGATAGTCCATTCAATTTCTATAGAAGTGACGTCATGCAGGTAAATTAATGACGTCAGACATGTAATTATTGAGGTTCTCAGAGGGGAATTAAGCCGTTCGGCATTAAATAAGCGAAATAATCGAAAAATCGATGTTTTCTTATTAATTTTGTCTGAAAAAGTCTTTGCAGTATAATAAAACAATTATTTGGTTCATTGAAAGGGTATGTGAGGATATATTGCCGGTCTGGGTGTCATATTATCCCTCGCCTGCGGCTCGGGTAATATGACACCCAGACCGGCAATATATCCTCACATTTGCATTTGAAACTGTACTGCAGAGAAACAGAAATGTTACCACAATTTAACACAGTAAACATACTTGGCTTCCATCCCCAATGCGATTATTCCTGCAATCTGAGCTGTAGCTAATGATGTTCCATTGAATGTAGTTATACATGTATTGTTCTTCGAAGATGTTACCTAGTAAAAGATATGTGTTGCATAGTCTTAACTTACATAATAAGAGCTGTCAGAAAAAACAGAACCCACGGAAATAATTATGGTTTGATGTTATTTATTTGAAGATTTTTTTTCCATCAGAAGATCTAAAGAAAGTACAACAACTGTGGCCAAACATTCCTCTGCAAACAGGAATAATATTATAAATTAAATGACAAAAGGGGAATAATAATAAAACATTTTTGAAATAGTTTAGAAAACGTTTAAGTAATTATCTAAAATGAAATATTACAAAAATGTTGACGTCAATAAGTATCCATATTTACTAGTTGAATAAATCACTGATTTTACTCATATTCTAAGTTAAAATATAGGAATAACCATGCCGTAATTTTGAAGTTTGCGACGATATACACAGATTTTAATGGTCGCAAATATTTTTAACGGCGAAGGCGCAGCCTGAGCCGTTAAAATGATTTAAGACCATTAAAATCTGTGTATACCGTCGCAAACTTCAAAATTACGGCATTGTTATTCCTATTCTAACGCTCTTCCATACTACCCTCAATCGGGCCTCATTCCATACGTCAATGATTCGTTGGGCGCATAACTACCTTGTTGTTTATAATACTACGCGTCAAAATAGTTCTTTAGTGTCGTTCTTAGTAAACAAGGTTTCTGCGGTGAAAGTACTACAAATGCACGTTAACAATTTTATTCAGGGATTTTTCTTTTTTCCAGAAAACATTACATGTTTAACAGTTGATTTACAAATACAAATCACGCATAACAAATTTGTGTATTCGAAGGTCATGCCCTTCGCCCCCTTCGTGTATTGAACACGCTCAGCAGCACTTCCTGTCAGCTAAATGTTTGCTATAAATCAAGACAAAACATGGATAAACAAGAAGTGTCATCGAACAAAATCAAGATTAACACAACATTTTACTATTTTTATAACTCGACAAGAGACTGTAAGCTTGCGTAAATCGGATTTTACATGTGAAATTACATGTCAAATGTGGCATGAACTTTTCAAGATGGTGTCGTGTTGACAATTAACAAGTGATAACACTAATGATAATGAAAATGGTTTTGGATTGTAACCGAACATCCGTTAAAAGAATATGGATTTACGAAATGTGGATTTGGCCGGTTCAAGACATTTGTGACATTGTTTGACGTGAAATGCATTTGTTGGGAAGCATCAGAATGGGATGACACAGTGGCAAGTGGACCAGTGGCAGGAAAACCTGCAGATTGTGGCGGGTTCAAAACCCGAGGAGGGATATTCTGGAATTGACTGTCACTCAGTATGGACTGGGCTTGCTGGAATGAACCGACAGGGTTTACGTGTGGAGCGTGTTCATTTTCATCATTCAGTATGTCAGAGAACATTCTTTTTTGTGCATCACTAGAATCCACTTCATAGTGCTTGAGGGACTTTTCATCTCTGTGTTTTGTAATCCTGATGATTGCTTTGTTTGTGACTCCAGCATGGGATAATTTTGTAATAGTAGTTGCCCGAACACAGTGGTTTGTGTATCGCTTGCTAGGATGTGCAGCTTCTGACAAGCTTGGCATAAATGATGTGATGGTTTTTTCTCCAACTGGTCGTGTTGTGTACCAGAAGTCATCATTATCATTCGTTGGGGAAGTAAGTACTCGTTTGGCCTGCTGGAACAGAAATTCATTGTTTGGATTTAACTTTGACAGATACAGCTTAAGTGCAGCAACAGGACAATTATTGGGATTTTTTTAGGCATACATTCTTGGTTTGCTATCACTATTATCAGTTCTTTCCTCACCCTGGTGATATTTCAGCTTTTCATTGAATTTCATTTCTACATACTCGCGCCCACTGTCATCTTGCTTGAAAACATATGCATCTTTCTTCAGATGTTGGATGTTTTCACAACCTCTTCGTCCGAAAGCTAGAGTTAGCTCAAACCAGACTCTTTTTTGAAGTGAGTGAGGTTCCTGACTGCAAAAAACTGGACTTGCGCGAAGTTTCTTCAGGTCACCATCCGAAATGGCACCATGGTGTTTTGTGACATCCAGTCCATCGGTGGTAAGCTTCTTCAGAGTTGCCTTAAATACCTGATTGGACATGTGAAAGTCCTTGTCCATTAGTGAAATGCTCCGATTGAAAGGAGGAGCACGAATGTACCGATTAAGGGCTGCACACATTCCGTTGTATGTGGACCGACCATACATCTTGCCATCTGTGCTTCTAACCTCGGCATAGAAACGCCTCAAATATCCATCCAATTCTTCACTTGGGAGCATTTCAACTCTGTGTTAAGACCTCTTGCTAAAAGCCAGGCTGAAAAATAAATTTTGTAAAATCTGTTGATCAATATGTTTCTTCTGAATATGATTTGTTAATCAGTTAATCAGATTTATATGTTTTTTATCATTAAGTCATGTTCAGTTGAGCAATTTTATTAATTTTACAAAAACATGTTTACCTGTTGTTGTTATTAAATTTAAGGTGGAACGCGCCTCAAATTTTTTTTTCGAGTTTCCTCACGAAATTTTGCATACATATAATTGAGCATATGCCTGATTTGAATGTGTGCTTACTTTTTTAGTATAATTAGCCGTTTCGAAACTACAAGCCTTCAAAGTATGCCACTAACGTCACTTTTGAGACGTCTGTCAATTTTCCCGCGTTCAAGCAACAAAAGCCGATATTTCAATCAATTTTGCGTTGATTGCTACGAAATTTCATCACCTTGTTCGCCTTACAAATTACTTCATGTACATATAATTTTCTTATCCGTTGCTCACGTTTTACAAATTTAATGCGACTTTAACGTCCGTTTTCAGAGACAAAATGACGTCGCGTTTTGCTTAAAAAATCGCGGTTTTAGTTGATTTTGAAAACATCTGCAAATTTAAATTTTGATTTTTTTTAACTCTATTGATTAAAATTTTTACGACAAATCGTTTGATATCAAGAAAAGTATACCTTACCAGCTTCGTTTTCGCTCAATATCAATTTATGCTACCCCTCTATCTTCTTTCATTTGGCGTTGAAATACTGCTTTCTTTTACGTGGGATATCTGCCGTTCATTCTCTATCGTCCAGTTTTCAATCTTTCTATTGTCCCAGCCGCATTGATGGTTAGAAAATGATTTTACAATTTCAATTTTACGAATTGCAAATTTTGCTAGAGAATGAAATAGCTTTTCACTGACGCACCATGGTCACGAACGGAATGGACGCAAACACGGACATGCATACGGACTTCGCACCACGGAATTATGTAATGCCAGCTTACACTTGGCGACTCTCTAACCGTCATGACAAAGTAATTACGTACTGTAATGTTAGTTTACACATTTTTTCTAGAAATTAAATAGATTTAACACTGCTTAATGTTTTTTTTTACTCACAATGCAAGCAGCAAGATTAACAATCGGCAATGCTATTACTTCCCTTTATTTATTATCTGGTATTTATTTTTAATGAATTACACAGTCTGTTGGTTAACAATAAGAAATAATTGAAAATGATAATTATATTAAAAGATGTAAAGAGAACATTTTTATTCTTACAGATAAAAACCTCAATATTTGAAAATTTCGATTGACAAAACAATTAGTTTTATAGAAAGTTTGTTACCTAGCGCACAAATACTGACTACTTCATTATGTCCTCGTTTGAGGCGGAGGAGCCCTAAAACTGAGAACAATCAAAAATATAAATTTTAGAAATAAAATTAGTTTATAAACCGTTCAGGAAACAATTTTATTTCAAATTACAATTTACCATTGTAATTTTAAGGACACTAGCAGAAAACAATAAAATAAATACATCGGAATAAATATTCATGTTGTTACATATTCTATAGATCAGAACCCAAAATCATTCACTAATTAATCCCTTCCTTTATTGATTCATTCCTTCATTCCCTGTCTGTCTGACTGATTGATTGATTGTGATTGATTGATTTGTTCGTATTTCAATACTTGTAAATGTTATCTTTTTCGAAATAATGGCATCACATGCAGGTTATCAGAGATCGCTAACGTCGATAATTACAGCGTCACAAAAGACGTGTATACTCGTAGGCCCCTACTTTGTGAAATCGTGATTAAAACATAAATCCACAGTTAAAGATATTTTAATTAATTAAATATAGAGATATGAAATTAAATATATTACGGAGATGTGAATCCATTGTTCCTGAATACATAACAAAAAAAAACAACATGCAAAACATATGAGTATTTGTTCCTACCAGATTTTATGTGTGAAAATTCGACAAAAACTCGAAATTATAAAACGTTCATTTTATCATATGCAATTAAAATGTTGAGAAATCCAAGGCATTTTATTTTTTAAAACAGCTCGAAAGGAATTGTTGACATGATATGTCCGTTTTGATAAAATAATTATGTGCGCCACTATTTTAGTTCAGTAACAACAAATACAGCGATTTACAGCCCATTTCCATTATTCGATGGTGTTGTTTGAGAGCCATGTGCCTTGATAGAAATTACAACTGCCAAAAACAATATCTGAATTGTATCAGGAATGTAATGATTTTTTATTTGATAACAAATTATATTATTTTCTTTAAAAATATTTTTACTTATTAACTATATTTGCCGAACACACAAAGTACTTTAAACGTCAAATAAAAGTAGATAGAGGGGTAGAATAAATTGATATTGAGCGAAAACGAAGCTGGTAAGGTATACTTTTCTTGATATCAAACGTTTTGTCGTAAAAATTTTAATCAAGAGAGTTAAAAAAATCAAAATTTAAATTTGCAGATTTTTTTATAATCAACGAAAACCGCGATTTTTTAAGCAAAACGCGACGCCATTTTGTCTCTGAAAACGGACGTTAAAGTCGCATTAAATTTGTAAAACGTGAGCCACGGATAAGAAAATTATATGTACATGAATTAATTTGTAAGACAGACTAGGTGATGAAATTTCGTAGCAATCAACGCAAAATTGACTGAAATATCGGCTTTTATTGCTTGAACGCGGGAAAATTGACAGACGTCTCAAAAGTGACGTTAGTGGCATACTTTGAAGGCTTGTAGTTTCGAAACGGCTAAGGATACTAAAAAAGTAAGCACACATCCAAATCAGGCATATGCTCAATTATATGTATGCGAAATTTCGTGAGGAAACTCGAAAAAAAATTTTGAGGCGCGTTCCACCTTAATGTAATTTTATAATTTATTTTCTGTTTGAAATTACTTTCTGCAATAGATCTAGTATTTGGTAGAACATTTAATTTCTTTTATTTCTTGGTAGAACATTCACAACTATGAATAAAATTAACAAATTGAACCGTTGTTTTTAGTTTCAAGATCAGTATCATTGTTTCAGGTATGAATGGCATTCCATTGAGTTGTGACATGCCCATATATGGCAATGTTTACTACAAATGCTTAGGGGCGGGGCTAGATTTGGTATCGTGTAAATGCCTAATGCAGAGAAGATTCTAATTAAAACAGATACGTGAAAATGGAGCTAAGAAGTCATACAACGTGAATATTAATTTAACCTTTAAATTGACGGACAGACCAGTCTGTTTGTTTTGTTGTTCCCTTTGCGTGTCTCGATCCAACCAATGCGTCAATTTCTATGTCGGAGACTGTGGCAAAACGAGCCAAATTGGGAACAGTTTCTTGTTGTTTGGATTCAAATGCCTCTGTCGAATGCAATAGTAGTTCGTCCCCCGACGAAGACATGTCATTATTGCTGATATCACCGAGCGTAACGGTAAAATTGCCGAAATTTTGGCTAACCCGCGTCTCAGCGTCCATGTTTGTAAATACGCGGAGTGATACACGACAGCGCGTGCAGTGAGATAACCGACAGTAAACAAGGAATTTTACGGTCGCAAATTTTCGCCATCTGACCAATCAGATTGCTCGAAATTTATTTAGTGCGTTAGAATAAGGAATATTAAAATAAGGAATAAATAACAAATATTTTGAGAGTAGTTATGGAAATGTTTGGAAATGAAGTAGCAGGTGGTTTTGGGCAATAATTGTAAGTTTTAAAATTATTTGAGTAATGTTAAATTAGCAGGCCAACTAATGAAAGCTTTAAAGAAAGTCCAAGTTACTAAGTAGCGTAACTGCCTAAAAATGGAAGTTTAGAATGCCGAAAGTCATTATGAGTGATATTTTTTCTGTTCTCTATTTTTTCTATTATCTATTCTCTGCATGGTAGTTTAGATTCATACAAAGCATTCAATTTGAAAGTAAGTAGAACATATCTGGTATATATTCAGACATAATGTTTGGTGATATATCACAGTCACTACCTGTTTATTTTCGGATTTTTCAGTTTATTCCTAGATGTTATTTTTAACTGTTTTATCATGATTGTTCTGTGTGTCTGTCCGTGCATCAATATTTGCTAACTGTTAATTTCTATAAACTTCTTGGTCAACTTCTGTAATAAAGTCTTCTACTTGTCAACGTTTTCAATGAAAATTGTGAAATCAATTATGTGAGTGTTTCTCTTAAAAATATATTCACTGTATTCAGATACATATATTATACTATATTCAGATGCAAATTTATGCAACGGCTTTGAAAGATGCAAGGGTATTACACTAGCTAACTTTTAGATAAATACAAATTTAAAATATAAGCACTTATTCAAGTTTTTGTACTCTGGTGGAAGTAACTGACATTTTACAATCAATGTAGGATATTGCTTTGTTAATTTGCTTACTTGTTTCGTGCATCAAGAAGAAAAATGCTAAAGATACAATTGAAAGGCAATAGTAAGTAAAAGTCAATTTGAATAGTTAAACTTCGCAAAAAAAATGAAAACATAAAGAGAACCTACCATGAAACGAGCAGTTAAATTATTGCCCGTGGATAATCCAGAAGTGATAACACTTGCGTCGACAGTAGCCGTAGACGGTACGGTACCCAATACACCTATCCCTCCAACTGTTATGGTGTAAATGTTGTTAGACAACAAATTCCCTGTCGTTCCCGCCGGTACTAAATAAATTGTTCCTAATCCTCGTCGACCCTTTAAAAATGCACATAAAATATCTGTTTAAAACGAAATGAAGAATTAATTATACGATAATTTTTTAAGAAATAAGGAAGAATATCTTAACGGAAATATAGAAACCCAAAGATTCAGAGATATTTATTTTTTGTAGATGTTGGAAAGATTATAATTATTATATCGGTATCTTTTTTTAATGAACATGTTTGCTTCTTCATTCAGTAACGTTCTTTTTTAAATACTTGTTTTGTTTTGTTCTTTAAAATGAATTGAAAACATACCGTTTTTGCTCCATACTCAAGTGCTGCAACTGATGATAAATCGAGAGGATCAAACTTTTCTGTAGGTCTCCAAGCATTTACAAAAATATCGAGGTCTGACAGCTCATGAACGAAAGATAGTCCAACAATCTCTGAACTTGTCCATTGACCCGATTGTGAATTTACTCTAAAGATTTTTAGAGCTGCACATGTAAAAAAAGTAATTCTGTTCAAAACTATGCCGATGAGTTTTTTTAGCATAATGACATCAAGCGAACGAAGGTAAATGATTAACGAAAGTTTAAGCCAAACATTTTAGTACTAGCTTTTAGATTTATCTTTGTGAATTCAAAATCTCTAACCAAATCATTGATGTTGCTCCGATGGTTTGTTGATTTCCATTAGATGAGGTTTGGGTAGTTAAGACAAATAATGAACAGCTTTGAATTTAACAAAACATTAAAGACAAAACGCAGTCATCTAAGACGAATTAGCAGAGTTGGTAAAATATGTATTTGTTCAAATTCCCTTAAACGAACATGTAATTATGATACAAAGCGGACAAATTGGCAATGAATCGAATGCAGTCAATTAAAATATATCATAAATATACGTTAAATGTTAGTTCATCCTTTCCATCATGTTCCAAAAAGCGTTTTTGCATGAACTCGCATAATTCGTCGGCCTTATATCAAAACCTCGTACCGGTATGTGGTTTTGAACTTATGAAATATCCGCCAATTAGAATTCGTTATTTCAACACATCTTGAACCTTTTCCGTTGGCATAGAGGTGTGAGATTTTGATAGATTTCCGCTACTTTATCTGTATTCCCGCGTTGTCAAAAGTCAAATTTGTCGACACTAGGTTTTGATATTGAGCCGACGATATATAACATAGAACTGTAAGGTTGTGATACTAATAGCAAAATTGACGTTTAGAACAAATGCATTTGAACAAATACATCATAATGGTAAGCGGACGATAAAATGCAGAATCCTGTCTTAAATAGCATTGACCATTTGCTTTTGTTTGTTTTATTATTTATTATTGTTTTGTCAATCGATAATTTATTGCGGTCACGATGGTTGAAACATGGGGTCGGGTGTTGACTCTTTCGAACTTTATACAACACAATGATTTTCATATCCCAATAAAACAAATAAATTATCGATAAACATTCTGAACATTTTAAGCCTCAGTCATGTATTTGACAATATTGATAATATAGATAATACATAGGGTTTTGGAATAGCTAAAAATGAATAACGAACTTTTTGACGGCAACTTATCGATAGTCGAGTAGCTTGTGAGCGTCATTTATTTAAGCTATTCTCAGGGCCTTATTGTTTTGCGAAATGCAAAAAAAGTCTTAAGAAAAAGTGAAAGATGTCTGTAAATATTGATTTATGAGATTCAGCATCAGTTTTAGCTTGACTTTCAACTTACAATTAATATCTTGATAAAAGATTATCTATGCCGTCAACATGAACTTAATTTACGGTACAGAACAGTAAGTACGTAATAAAACACTAGTACTTACCTGCTAATTTTGCACCAAACGCTATGCCAGTATAACATATAGTGTTATTTCTTTCCGCTGAGACTACACTTCCAATTCTATTACCATGACTAAAAACAAATTGAAAATACTTCGTGTTTAGTCTCCAACTACAGTTTTTACGACAAACTGTTAAACGTTGTGAGGGTATAGAAGTATGTGAAGTATTTTATTCATCTTTAACTTAAGTTAAATTCTGAGAATATTTAATCAAACATTAAATACACAGTGAATATTCCTGATATTTGAAAAAATGTAATAAAGGTCACTAAAAAACACCATCGTCCTTGATTTTGTTTGATAATAATATAGCTGTGGCATTATTCATGCTCATACTCTTTTTCATTAATTATTTCTTGCGTCTTATTTGAATTTGATCCTCTTGAAAACCCATGCTCTCTCTCTTTCTCGGGACGTTTTAGCTGCGCGGGGAGGCTGTGTTTTCTGGGTGTGGCTATTCCTGATATGCATATTTCACTTTTTAACTAGTAATAAAGCACACAATTGTGGCGCTTTTTCCAAATAAAAGGCGATAACTACAGTAAGCTTTGTCCGTCCGTTATTCCGTCAAATTATAGAACTTACGACAAGAGGCTTATGATGATGCATAATGCTTTAGGTCAAGGTTATGTGATCACATTTGACAATGTTATGCTCCTTTTTATACTTAAAATTTTGTCACGAAAACTCGTTGGCTATTACGCTCCCATTGCTAAATATTTCTCCATCAAACTTCCAAATTATATTGCTAATACTGTAAATATGACAAAGCGACATAACAACAAATTACGTTCCAATGACGTTAGTTGAGCTATCCGGAACAACCCTCCCTCACAAAAAAGGTTGCGCTCATAACCCTTATTTTATGATCGTCATTATGGTGCCGGTTACCGATTTTATACTAACAGTACTGACTTTTTAAAAGACTGGTAGAAATCTAAAGTTTAAAATATGAAGCTCGATTATAAAATTTTATATCTAAAAATATAGCTAGTGCGGTCGTACTCAGCCCTATCTACAGCTTCTGTACTCATGTCTGTAGAATCTTCTGGCGCAACGTCCATTGATTTTTCTATGAAATTGTAACTCAAACTGATGTCCTGCAACAATAGAACAATAAAGCACATTTTAAAAACACTTTTGTATTAAAGACTAATAGCTCGAATAATTATTATACAAACGTTCAATACCTTTACTCATTTCCCCTTTTACATTCTAATATAGTCATTTTTTCTGTATTTTTTTTTCCTTTTTACATTCTAATATAGTCATTTTTTCTGTTTTTTTTTCTAACATTTCCTTATGATATGTATATTTTAACTTTCTTAAACTGTAAGAAGAAAGTTGTGACCAAATATTTTTTGGTTTTGTCAAAATTTATTCGAAGTGGTTACAACTTACAATACTGTTCTTCAAATCAAGTAGGTTTATATTTATTCCAACATCATTGACAGCTATTTTGACTCCTTTGCCAGTTAGCCCCAAAGCCCAGGCATCTTCAACCGACATTCCATAGTACTTCATAGAATCGATGATAGACTGCAACATTTTCAGTAGATATCATTCAGAACAGTCAAACACAGCAATTATTAAGAGCATTGTGTAGAAGTTTAACGTCAATGCGTTTAATACAGTTACGTAAGTTCTGCAACTGTTACAGTGACCTTAAAATATCAGTAAAAGAACGGCTGGCTTTTGCAATCTACATTTGTAATTTACATAAAAAACTTATAAGATGTTAAAAGATAAAAATCAGGCTAAGCATGTTTTTTTCTCTCAAACATTTGCTCAAATAGTGTTTTCATATCAAACTAACAAACCATATTATGCTAAGGGAATAATTTTTCTAGTATACGGCATAAGTAAATACCTGTATTTCAGAGTAAAGTTATTTGTACCTAAAAATAATTGTGAGCAATTTTGAATTAATCCCTTGTCAAAAGTTAATCGGCATGTAGACGTATCCTTGCCAAAGATACTAATGTTATCAATAATTCTAAATTATTAGCACCATTACAAACTGGATCACGCAATTAACAAATTACGTAAATGTTTATGTACATCTCATCGACGATATGTTCTCCTTTAAAGCGACGCCGAATATAAATAGTTGCATGAAAGGAAATATAATAACTGGCATACAGCAAACATATTCTTGGTGCTTATCAAACTTCGCGTAGTATACATATAGATGGACTTTTACCTCATTTAAAGGAAGAATGGGCCCACTGTCACTTGCTGGAGTAAGAGTATTATTGTACAACCTCACTGGTTCCCAAGATATAATCTATAAATAATACCAACATAAATATGACAATAATCACAATATATCAACTAACATTAATATACAGTATAGACTTAAGCAATTATGCTTTCAAAAGAAAATCATGCAAAACAGATCAAGATTTTATATAAAAAACTTCATAAACTCATTAACCCCTGCCACCTTCATTTAAACAAAGAGATGAGCAAAGCGATCAATTGAAGATGGGTTATCGTCAAGCATTGAGTTCCCAATAGAATATCACGATAGCAACCTTTCTTTTTACAGTCGTTAGAAAAGTAAAAATAAATTACACGATAGAAAAGACAATAGTGTAAGTAGAAAAGAATTTGATGACGTCTCCTTATTCAATATTTTCGTTTAACATGTAATAAATTTGATATTGATTTCAATCAAAAGAAATATAACTCTGACAATGAACTTGCTTAATTCTTTTTGTTGAATGTTGATCGAATTTAATTATGATAATCTAACAAGATCTTTTCACATAAAAGAAATATATATTTGATATTGCATGTCAATAACATTTCCACTGAAAACCTTCTTGTTTGAAATATGATATTGATCTTGCTTTTGAATTTAAGTTTTGCGGTTTAATAGTTAACAAAAATGATTGCAATATAAATGTTCAACAATTTACAATATAATTTCTCTATAAACATTACTTAAGCTATTTGAATTTTTTTACCTAATTTAACGACACATAATTTTTCGCGATACTAAAACATAATTGATAGGTTCGAGCGGACATTAATTTGCGCAGTTTTATTTTTTCTTATATCATTATATATCGTGGTTCATATTTGCTTGGAATTGAGTTCGCGCCCGCTGCCAGGCGCGAAATATATGAAAATTAAACCCGCTCTAATTATAATGGCAGAACTATGATAGCGCTGAGAATAGAAAGGCAAACTCTTAATTGGGGCGCGTCACGGGAAAATGTACCTTCGAAAAGTTGACATCAATCCTTAAAATGACGTCATTGAGTTTTGTAGACGACATTAACTTTTGTGGATTTTGGTTAAAAATATTATTAAAGTGTAAAAATGTGTAATAAAATCACCTTTTTGTTAAGATAAAAATAACAGATAAATGTAAGTTCTTTCCAAATATAGCGATAACTAAAATGTCAAAAAATATCACCGAAGGTACCTTTTCCCGTAACGCGCCCAAATTGAACACTTGTAGCGAGTTGCAAACTTATTACATATAAGTTATAAGAAATACTTTTAATGGTAAAATAGGCTAGGCTAAAAAGAAAACACACAGCCACTGACAAACAAAACATAATGTTTATGCGTTTACCTGATTGTGATGTATGCCTGATAAATTCCTTAGAACGTTTGATCCACTGTCATTTCCGTCGTATTCGATAATAATTGTCTCCGGAGTTATCTGCAATGGAATGAAAGTGTGTAGCAGTATAACGTCATTGAAATGGCCAAAACGTTACGTTTTATTTCGAAATTTCTAAGACAATGATTGAACAACGGTTACTTAATTTCGAACTTTTTAGAATAAAAATTAATCGGTTTCAACTAGTCTGTAAATTATGAAAATTGCTAATAGCATAAAATTCTAAGGCGCTTTGCGTTCTTAGGGATTTACCCATCTACAGTTGATCTGTATGCTTACCTTTGTTTGCACGTAGTAGGCAGGATTTTAAAAGTTTATGAAGGTTTATAGGAAATCTTGTAAAAGAACGATCAGTCTCTTTTATACCTTTAATCGTGTTCTTGCTACTTTGACTTAGGAGCTATGGTCTCGGTAATTGAGGAACTATGTATTTTTGTTGGCAATGCTATAACCTTTTTATAACCATCGAATTGATAGGTGGATTGGAGCTAATTAAACATGTCAAGTCGTACTTCAGTGTTCATGGGGCAAGTGTGAGATTGGTGCACCCTAGAACCTGGTTTAAACACCAAGTGGAAACTTGTTTTGCCACTGACCGTTTCAATGCAGATTTTCTTTTTCATTAATTGTCTGTGGCGTCTCCTTTTAAAATGATCATTTCTATCCGTGTTTTTTTCCTCTACTTTTATTTGTGGGTCATAATTCCTGTTGTGCAAGTTTCACTTTTTTAGAGAAAAACGATGCTGTGATCACAAAAAGTAAATAACTAATTGTCGGTCATCAGGATGACCGACATATTATAATCGACCAAACTTGAGATCTTTAGCCTGAACACCGGTTAACAGTGATATCACGTACCAGACGGAACGCATAATTTAGACTATGCCACCTGTTTACGCATGCAAAAAGATAGTGTAGAGGCTGATGTTTGGTTGCTTGATATAAAGAGATGATGTTTACCGGAAAAGACTTTAATGTTGATAATCTTGTTACTTGTATTCTTAATTTAATTGTCGGTCATCAGGATATTATAATGGACCAAACTTGAACTTTGAAGGGGTAACACCAGTTAACAGCGGCACCGGACGTTGTCACTTTAGACAAAACCGTCCGTCTAATGCTTGCGAATGCTATTTCGTTTCCCCTACTTGCAAGAAAAGTCTTTTTAATGTTGATGAAAAGGTGAAATATGCATATCAGGATGAAACAATATTTGAACATTGTAGTTACGGCAAATCAGAAATTGAGCTGATCTATAACGACATGTTAAATTATGTAAACATACGTATGTTGTATTTTCTACAGCGTATAGAAATAATGAAATGCGTCTTTATTTAGAAAGTCACGTGATGCAAACCTTTATAGCAAAGTTTTTAGTTGCACATAAGTTGAACTGATCCTTTATTTGAATCAAACAACTGTTCAGGATGATGCCATATATGAAATAGATTCGTTAAGTTATCTTGATTTTGTTCGTCAAAAGCAAGACACCGTTTATGTTTATCTTTGAGACTCACGAATATCCGACTTTGGCGGGAAATGCTGTCTGTAAACAAAAGTTTACAAAAAGCTAGTCGGTCATTAGCATAACCTTTAACACAAAAAACATGGCACTGAAGTTAAAACTTTAAGCCGCTTTGAAATAAAAGCGCTTAAATTTTATTTCATGTCATACAAAATAAGTTTACTTATATATATTTCCGTTTTTTTAAGTAATGCATTTAAGCTGGTGATAAATCTTACCATTTTGCAACAGCAGCCTGACAGGGACTTGAACGAATTGTAATTACTATTCTGATCGTCAACAATTTCGTTAGAATGTTGGTATTGCTATTTATTTAGAACTTCAACATGTAATATATTACAAGTTCTTGCACATTTTCTTGTTGTTTTTGTTTGTTTGTTTGTTTGTTTGTTTGTTTGAATGATGTCAATACAGGTGTATGCCATGTTATATGAAATAATGCGGGTCTCAAAAAAACTCCTGTCACTGCGTTCACTTTGAAAATTGGTGAAAACTTCAACCCATACGTTCACATTAAAACAATTTCTAACTTGTGGTATAAATCACCAAACCTATGGTCGTGAAATAGTGGAGGCTTATGGAATGCTCAAAACTTTGCTTAATTGTAAACATATTGACTTTTAAGAGAGATCTTGCTTTTTGTGATTTCCAGTGCAAATGTTGTGAATGTTCTCAGAAATAACCGGAGTTTTAGCGAACATGAGATGACAATTATTTAACATAGGAGATCAGAATGGACAATATTTTTTATCTAAAATCATAAGCGTTGTCAATGGGGCGGTGGTGAGCTAAAAGACAGTCATCGATACGTATAATTAGCTACAAACGTCACAGATTAACGAATAGGATGGCCACAGGAGGTTAATTGCACTTTATGATTACACGTTCAGAGTGTCAGGGTAGTCTCAATAATGAGTTTGTTTTTTGTTTTTGTCTTATATCAATATTAAAATGATAAAAGACGACATGTTTACTCAGTTTTTGGTGTCATATATTAACAAGTACTTCGTAAGTCAAATAATTATGTTGAAAAATCATATCAATCCATAACTAGTTGTGATCAGCTAATCATCCTCAGAATTGTGAGTGTTAAAAGCGAGCGTTTCAAACTAGTTGGTTGGATGACTTTTCATGTCTTCATTGCATTTCATTTTATCTTTTATTTGCTATTACTCATTCAGAGGGACATTTATATCCAATGCTCTTTCTCAAAGATTTGCATAACAGTGCCTAATTTGAAGCTTTTTGCGCAAAGACTGCCCTGTTTTTGAGATCTATCTATTTACCTGTCCTTTTGAAATCCAAGCTGGAGCACTGATTACGATGCGGTATTTTATGTTTTTGCTAAAAAGTCTTTAACAGTCTCAGTCAAACCGAGCTTGCCATGTTTTCATATTTGTCGTGTTCGGTGGTTTTCAAAGTTACCTCTTCATCTTTTTTAAGGGGTCGCAAACATTGCAAAAGGCGAAAACTGGCTAAAATTTCAAAAATGAATTTTGGGGGAATACTTATTGTCTCCTAGATTTTAGTGAAGAAATGCATTTAGCTAAGGAAGTACTAACGTTTGCAAGCTCAATTAAGTCTAATTCATGTTCTAATTACCAAGCACATACTAAAACAAAAGAAAAACCGTTTGCATGAGAACTCTGAAATTCGTGAACAATATACCAAAGCAGCTCATACTTGAAATAAGTATATTCTGGTCTTCAATGTTCAGTGCCAATTCGTCAAAATAATAGTGAACGATTGGACTCGCCGCAGTTGCAATCCAAATTGAGTTTAACTTTTAAAAGATTTGCGGGGATACCCCTGACCCCGATGTCTGCTACCACATACACATGCAATATAACGGATCTGGTTTCGGACAGTAAGGTAGACAACTCATGCACTATCATTACTATGTAAGGGCGATCTACTAGAATATACTGCAAGCAATGCAAAACCATCCTTTAAAGTGAAGAAATAATTGTGAAAAATTTTAAGAACAGTGGCATAACGAGAATTTCATAAATTAAAATAAATACAAATAGTGCTTCTCGAGTTTCTGTAATAGTTTCAGAGAAAATCGTTATAACACAAACAAAAAAATATGAGCAGCATAAAGCTTAAGTGAAAATAATAAATGCATCAACATCCTATTTTATTGTTTACTTCTTCTAACGCTCATCAACTTCAAATTTGACCAGATCTGCAGACTCAACTAAAACTACACTTTATGAATGTTGGTAACGAATACTGCTCACTGTACAAATAAGCATCGACTGTGGAACGTTCTATGGTACCTCTGTGAGCATTCGTGTTAATATAACATATTTAACTCCAACTCGCTGGTGCTTAAACAACGTCATTATTTCTACATCAAATACATGAATAAAATACTGTAGTATCATTTAATTTCGCGGGACGAATTTTCGCGCAAGACAAGTAAATAACAATTTCGCGGCGATATGAAATTAGCGCAACTGTGTTTTCCTATAAGAAACACTGTTAAAGAGTTAAATTTCGCTGGGGTTGAATTTCGCGAGCTTGCCGTAGAGCGAAATACGCGAAAATTAAACCCGCGCGAAATAAAATAATTTAACAATAATAAATAACGTCTACTGGAAACATTTTTTACATTAATGTCTTTTGCTGGTACACGTCTTGTTCATTTTTTCAAAAAATCAGCCGTACAACTTTTGTTTGCATGCTTTAGAGTAACACCAATAGACAACTAAATTCACAAATGGTTTGTCAGATACAATCTGCGTGATATTGATCGACTGAAAGCTGGACATAGCCTTCACTTCCATTAGTCAAAAAGTAAATGCAAGCACGAATACATTCTTATTCTGTCAATTTATCTGCTAATGACCGACTAGCTTTTTGGAAAGCTAAAACTAGTATCTGACATATCATCAGAACTTTTAATTTAAGACTAATTATTTTTCACACATTTAATATAAAAATGCTTACCTCATACACCAAAGAGAAATTCTGATCTTTGAGTACCTGCAGTATCTTATCTTTATAAGTTTTATTCACTTTCATAGCATATCGTCTCCCAAAACTATAGTTGATGCCAAAGGGAATCAAACAAACGAACAAAAGAATTATAAACCAAATATTTACAGACATTTTTAATTGTATATACTACAGTTGTCGCAATGTAAAATTTAAATATTTAAAGACGGTTTACTGCACTTTTTACGAGATAATGGAAGTATATATTTACGTCAATAAAAAGTTACCACTCTTACCGTACCTTTTGAAGCATGAAGTTTAAAGCATTCGTTATGGCAAAGTAGTTCTAGTTATACTTGCTAATAAGGGTAACATACAATCTTATCAGGCTTTCTTTGCTGCCAAAATTTAAAAGCTCACTTGATAGACAATATTGCATAACAGCCAATTGGAAAATATGTAAAAAAAGTGAAATATGCATATCAGGAATGGCTACATTCTGCAGATACAGCCTCCCCACACAGCCAAAAAGTAGAGAGGAAAAGAGAGCATGGTATTACAATAGTCAGTTTCAGAATGGACGCCACAAACAATTAACGAAAGTGAGAACCCGAGTGGTAACCGCCTTGGAACGGTCAGTGGAAAACAATTTGCCATTGGAGGTTTAAACCAGGTTTTAGGGTGCACCAGTAGTATATATCGGACAGTTAGACGTCATGTGACGGATGACGGATGGGGGATTGGGGATTGAGTGACTCATCGTGACGTCACCGGGGTATAACTCACCGGGATCGAAGAACTCATCGTCACCGGGATCGATCGTTAATTAAAACGCTAGTTACAGTACTGAAAATCATGAAATTGACAACCGGATTGGAAGCGGATCGGAAGCGGACCGCAAACCGATCCCGTTAGGAGCGCAATCGAAGCGCAATCGAATTGGAAACGGAATGGAATCGAAGCGAATCGCTTTGAGCGTTTGGATCGCTTGGAGTGAAAAGACCGGGGCATTTTGACCGGATCGGAATCGCTTTGAACGTTTGGATCGCTTGGAGTGAAAAGACCGGAGCGTTTTGACCGGATCGGAATCGCTTTGAGCGTTTGGATCGCTTGGAGTGAAAAGACCGGAGCGTTTTGATCGGATCGGATCGCTTCTATTTATAGTTTTTCAGTTATATATAGTAGCGATCCGAATCGCTTCTTACGATTCTTTTAACGACTTTAAACAAAGCAATTTTTGTCAATAATTTAATTGAGTTTTATGCTATCAAACACTAGTAATAAAAAACTAATTTAACGATAATTTTGTAAATAGAACTGAAACATATAATAGTAAATGGTGTGTTTGTCATTCACACGCATGATATTATTGAAATTAAGTTCGGAACCTTTTGTATAAAGTGCTCTTAAGCGAAAATACGTAATATTTTTTCTTACACAAGGGAAGAAATAAGGAATATTTACATTAACCCGTGCTTCATTATGGAATTAATGTGTTATTTATTTAGTAAGGAGATTCAAAACTGAAATGTATTTAATGCTAATAAACGTTTTTGAATGTAAACATTTATTAAGTTCAGTATGAAATATAAACCATAAACGTTGTCCGAAACTAAAAGAGAAACTATTTTTCCCCAATGATTTCAGCGCGAGATGCGTTATAAGTAATGACCAATGAAAAGCGGGAGCGAAAAGATCGGCATCGGAAGAATCTGTTTGAGCGTAAAGATCGTTTGGAGCATTGTTAATGACCAATGAAAATCGGGAGCGAAAAGATCGGAATCAGAAGAATCGGTTTAAGCGTAAAGATCGTTTGGAGCGCATTGTCTGAAGTGAAAAAATTGGAGTGCAATCGAATTGGAATTGGACCGCAATGGGAATGGAATCGGATCGGTTATAGATGACATAAGGATCGGAAGCGGACCGGATCGGAATCGGAAAAATTGTCAATTTCATAATTTTCAGTACTGTAACGCGCATGTAGACCCCACTAACGGTACTTTAGCCCCTATATATAAACATCAGCGTCCTTTTTAATGAACTGATAATCGATCTCAACCCTTTAACGATACTTAAGGTCAACGTTTCATTCATAATTAATAGACTATCCCCGTCAGGTCAGTCAATTAATCAGATATAGGAAAATTAATGTTAGCATCTCTATTCATCGATCGCATAGTAATGACCAACCGAGTTTTAAATGTCGATATAGTCGTTATAAAAATACGACTGATATAGCTCATGATGTGGCGGTTATATTGAATTCGGTAATTCACCAAATAATAATAATAATAATAATAATAATAATAATAATCCGTATCGATAGAATAAAACTAATCAAACTCGGCACGCAATGACGCCAGTCGATATTTTGATGGAATCGTAATTAATAACCGTCGCTTATTCGAATTTAGCCAATCCTATCTAACGCTTCTGCGCTTAGAACCAATGACGGCGCTTCCCGACGTTAGCCGTTATTTTAGCGATAACGTTATTGCGTGCTGAGTTTTCATTATACGAATATTGTGTGTATTCATTTCATTTAAAGAAAGTCATTGCGTGCCAACTTTTCATTATACTGGGATTGTTTAGGTAATTAATTAGGAATCGATAACGTCATTGCGTGCTGAGATTTTATTATACGGGGATTGTTTAGGTTATTCATTTCAGTTAAATAAAGTCATCGCGTGCCGACTTCTCATTAGTTTTATCAATACGGGGATTGTTTTGGTAATTTATTATGAATCGATGACGTGATTGCATGCCGACTTTTCATTATACAGGAATTGTTTAGGTTATTCATTATTATAACGTCATACCGTGCCGCGTTTTAGATGTTGATGCGTGTAACACGGTGACATATCTCAAGCGTCTTGTTGGTGAGTTTTGTAAGATAAAAAAGTTAAATAGTATTGATGGAAATAACATTAAAACGGTGAAGCTTTACGGGTAAACCAAGCACTATGGGAACATTGACCTCGTTTTATGCGAAATGAAGTGTCGTGTTAAAGTTGCATTTAAAAGAGAATAACTAAAACAGTGAAACAGGTGTTATCATTCTTGTTGTTCTTGTTGTTCACCTTTACTATTTATATTACTTATTTGATTAGGAACTACATTAATTGTTAAATATGAGCTTTAAAATTCGAGCGCTGACCCGAGCGCGAAATACGCAAAAATTAAGCTAAATAAAAAGGTACAGCAGTAGATTTATGGATCGATATCGGCCATACCGTGTCGCGTTTTCATTATATCGGGTATTGTTAAGGTTATTGATTTCATTTAAAGTCATTGCGTGCTGCGTTTTAATTATATCGATACAGAGATTGTTTAGGTTATTCATTATGAATCAACAGTTTAGCATCTGAACATACAGTTGGTTATTATTATTATTATTATTATTATTATTATTATTTGGTGAATTCCCGAATTCAATATAACCGCCACATCATGAGCTTTATCATGCACCCTAATGCTAAAGCTCCTATACCCGCCGGGGTGATATTTGTTTTGCATATCGGTCACCGACCCGATATTGCTTGCTCCGTGTTAAGTTTACCATAAAAGCCGAGGACACCTGTCGTCCAATCCGGCGAGACCTCTCATACGTAACTTAGTGACGGAACTACTTTCCGGAAGCCATTGTAACTAAAGTAAACAAATATCGATAACGAACATTTTTTCCGTATTTCACTTTATTTCATAAAATTTGAAAACAAATAACGTCGTTTTGTCAATTTTTTTTAGAAAAACGTTTATTAAACACTTCTAATTTGCTTTCTCCGGTAATTCGTCTGTTTTCGTCTGTTTTCAAATCCGTTATTCCTGTAAATTCGTGGCCCGTACGATTGGTGTTGTTGGCGAGATGTGGATTCATTTTTTTCATGGGAAACTCTGTAAAAAAAGAGAGAAAAAAAAAAACACTTCGTTAAAAAAAAACTTTGGCTGACTCCAAAAACACTTACATTTTGAAACATGTCTGCAAAAACAAAAATAATTGTGACAGACAGAAGAGTGCCACAGATTTGCTGAAAAACTAGGTTTTGTGAAATAAAATTACTGGTCCACAATTATTTTGTGACAGAATAAAAGCGGAAGAAGAATTAAACCTCTTGTTGTAAACCGTCAATAGAGAATAACAGTTTTTTTAAGTTTATTAAACAGTTTTTTTCTGTACCATTTTGAGAAGGGATTGGTGAAATACTGAAACATTTTCACTGAAAATGAGAATTTCAATTTAATTAATCAAATGTAGAAAAAAAAATATTTTTAAAGAGTCTACACATTGATCACCAATCCCCCAAATTAAATTTCAGGCTTTTATGTAAGTAACAGATATTTTGGCTAGAATGCAGTTCACCGGTACGGTTTACATAGAGCTCGGGCAATAATATAAAAAATTTAATTCAAGCGGGGGCGTTGGGGCAGCAGCACCCATTTACCACTATATTCTGAACTAACTGTTCAATGAATAAATGAATTAAAATGGCAGCAGGGTTATGGGACGTCAACAACAAATTTTAAGCACCGGTAAACTGCAGGTGTCCTGATATTTTTTTCTTGCTCATGTTTTTGGAAAAACCATGTTTTGCAATTAGGAATGGGACTGATGGCCGTGAATGTTCTTCATGCAGGCGGAAATTATTAATGCATAGTCTGTTGCTTTTTTAACTATGAAATCTTTCCAAAAATCTTGAGTTATGATTTATCTTATAAATGTTACAAAGATGACAATTTGGAGCAAGTGTTTATTAAAATAAAGTTTCTTCACAATATTTTATAAAATTTATGCACAACATTTACTAATTATTTAGCCTACTATTTCAGTGTTGACTTTAAAACCTAAAGTAGGAAGTGTTTTTCAATAATTTAAATTTCTGTCATAGTATTTAAACATGCATAATTATGATGTTGTAAAATAAAACTCTGGTTTTAAATTTTTACCTTTTTTGTGTTTCACAACTCCAGTACAGTCAGTACCCCTAGTAAATTCGGCATGACAGAGACTTCCATTCATAGGGTTGGAAAATCATGGTGGGACCAACGTACAAAATTATATAAACCATGTTAAAACACATCGCAGGTACAGGGTTTTGAGGCAAAACTCATAAAAATTATACAAAATTATGGTTAATAGTCAATTTTTAATTAACCTTTAACTCCAAATATACACATTTTGATGCATGTGACTCCAGTGTAGAACCAGATCAACTGGCATTAGCCTTGATTTCTGATCTCGATTCGCATCAGTTGCATCTTGGTCAGAAATAACCTAACGAATATAAAAGCGAACAGTTTAGATGGCACAAATAAGGCAGCTGATCTGGATCTACAATATTCACCCACGCAATAAAGGTATTTACATAATCAAATATTGGACAGGCTCTTTTCTGGCTTTTTCGAGAAAAAAAGACCCTTTCCAAAATTGGGAAATTCATGTCAAGAATCATTCAAAATAGGTAAAAAATGTAAAACAACTGTAAAACGATTGATAAATCCTGTCTCATACTGTCCTAAAGCATGTGTTTTTGACTCGCACTAAGCATCCAGATTTCTTGCACCTGTTCGGCATCAAAAATTTTATCTTTCAATAGGAATTTTTTTTAATAAAAAAAATCAAAATTTGCATTGGGAATGCATCAGACCCATGGTAAGCACAGCAAAAGGCCTGTGGAATGGTATCACTAATATAACCGGACTAAAATTGAAGATTTTTCTTTGTAACTTTTGCATTTGCACTTCTGATTTCAAAATGTGTTTATTTAACTGATAAAATTGTCCTGTCAAAGGATTGTTGGGTGAACAGGTGAATTAGTACCCTGAAAATAAACAATTTTAAACACTGTCAAATTTACATTTTAAATTAAAAATTACCTTAATAATACATTTGAGATATCATCCTTCATCACTGAACAGATCAAGTGTTGACTGATCTCAGTTACTGTAGTGGGTCTACTGTAGACCCTGTTCTTTTGAAGACAAGCATAGATCTATCTGATGAAACAAGTTATGTTCGCTATCATGTCCCCTCTTTAGTCTGATGGATATTCAAATTCGGTGCTGCGTTGATGCCTCATGTTATTAAATATGTCTCAGTGGCATTTCCTTGTTGTCAACTTGTTGATCAATGTCAAAAATTATAACGATGACACAAATCACTGAACTGGATTCCAGAAACATAGCAATACTTCATTTTAACGTCACGATGAGTCACTCAATCCCCATCCGTCATCCGTCACATGACGTCTAACTGTCCGATACATACTACTTGCACCAACCTCACACTTGCCCCAACAGGTTCTCAGATCACAAAACAAGTACAGGTTGTCTTGGTGAAATAACTCCGACCCACACATCGGCGCAACAAAGTTGCATGCAAAAGCACGCAAACATATAAAACATAAGGAGCTAATAGCACTGCAAAGCCAAATGACGGGTACACAATGATTTTACCTTTAATTCATGGAAAATTTAATTTACTAAGAAACTCAAAGTTTACAATGTTTTCTTTTGCAGTACACTCTACACTCTACTGTTTAGTTTGTACAAGTTTGAAAATGTTTTAGCAGACGACAGTAGTGTCGCTTGCAGAAATAGGCATAATGGTGAAATACCGTTAGCGTGACCTTGGACTTGGTTAAGGTGATTGTTTCGAATTTCGTCATAATGAAAACTTTAAATTCATAAAAAGGTATTCATATTTTATAAATCAGTTACAGCTGGTAGTAATTACCAGAGTTGTACCTTTCTATTGACGGGGTGTATATTTATGTAGCTTTAACTGTTGGGTACCCACAAAGACGATACGTCAATAAGTAAACCTGTGTGATATTATAATGCAAGAAAATACAAATACTATCGATTCGTAAAGTTTATTGTAAGTTGTTTACATTAGTTTGTACTTATTATAAAAATATAAAAAGCCTCTACAATAGATTTAAAAAGAGCTCTGAACGCCAACGAACACGACAAATATGAAAATATCCCAGACTCGGTTTGATTGAGCCTTTTCGTGGGCGGTAATGGAAATGCATATAACTGCCGCCTAGCCTAGGATTTAGCGCAACAAAAATTGTTCTGCTTTATTGAGTTAGGGTAAAACAATAAAATTATTGTATGTCCTAATAATATTTTGAAGTGGAATTGTTCGATTTGATAATGACCTAGGTCTAAGAACTTCAAAGGCAAAACCGCAAAAAGCACAACATCTAATCTTTCACTGTTATCAATTATTTGCATGAAAATATATACTTACACCCAAGCACCGGCCTGTAATGGTTTCTGGGCAAAGATTGGATTAAAAGAATTTCAAATTGTTTAATGAATCTATCTGGAAACAATACTATGATATGTAAGCTTGCAAACAAATGACTATTATTTGACTTGTGCGGAACTCATTAAAATAGTTTGGATATGATTTTAAAAAGTTTCTTGAAAACTAGCCATTTATCTTAAAATTAAGCACCACTTGGCGGTTGTATTGCATTTAATTGTATTATATTATTTGATATTATTTTTGTTGTTGTTGGATGGCTATATGTAATAAGAAAAAAAATTAAATAGTAATTAAAAAATAATTAATAAAGACGACTTCAAAGAAACATTGCTAATAGACTTTAATTGAAATAGATGAACAGGGAACTTTGAAAGCCACCGAACACGACAAATATGAAAATACTGCAGGCTCGGTTTGATTGAGCCTGTTCATGGGCAGTAATGGGAATGCTTATTACTGCCCACGCCGCCTAGCCCCGGGTTGAGCGCAACTTAGTAATTACACCATTAAATAGTACAATTTCGATCCATCCCAAACGATGGTATGCATATGGCGGTGAACATGGAACATTCAATGAGGTATTTTCAGATTAATACCATTCCATGTTCAGCGGCGTATGGTCCCCAGATAAAAGAATGGGTTTGCCCTAAACGAGAAAACAATGGGCGGAACTAAACAGAATAGAATTTTGACAGGGGATCTTAGAATATAAATCCTGCATATCACAGACTACGCCAAAGGCAAAATTAAAAAACCAGAAAGTATATTCTTGGGGGTGATTGGACAATATCCAAATCTATATTGGCTGGGATATTGAAACAACCTATCTATAAACTGGCCGAAATATTAAAACAAAAGGAATTTTAGAAGTACCATAAACATAGTACATAAGTATCGTGCTCAGCCGACCTTCAAAGGACGTAACTGATAACAGCACTGATTGAATGTACGGGGAAACTTTTTACAGCCGCCACACGGCACAAACAACGCTACTGTGATATTGAAATAGATGAACAGGGAACTTTGAAAGCCACCGAACACGACAAATATGAAAATACTGCAGGCTCGGTTTGATTGAGCCTGTTCATGGGCAGTAATGGGAATGCTTATTACTGCCCACGCCGCCTAGCCCCGGGTTGAGCGCAACTCAGTAGTTACACCATTAAATAGTACAATTTCGATCCATCCCAAACGATGGTATGCATATGGCGGTGAACATGGAACCTTCAATGAGGTATTTTCAGATTAATACCATTCCATGTTCAGCGGGGTATGGTCCCCAGATAAAAGAATGGGTTTGCCCTAAACGAGAAAACAATGGGCGGAACTAAACAGAATAGAATTTTGACAGGGGATCTTAGAATATAAATCCTGCATATCACAGACTACGCCAAAGGCAAAATTAAAAAACCAGAAAGTATATTCTTGGGGGTGATTGAAGGATTCTTGATACCTATTTAAATTTGTCCATAGACATTACGACAACTATTGATTCAGTATAATGAACAATTTAGGTCTTAACTTACGAATCCGCGTCAAACATTATCTTGCCAACGGAAACTTCGTTTTGGGGGAAAACGTGAAATATACACATCAGGTATCGTCACACTCACAAAACAAAGCCTCCTAAGAATGTGTACTCGGACACTGATGTCTCCACTCCTACAAGAAGGGAATAACTCTGGTAAAAATGGTCGCAGGAAAAAATCTTTTCTTTCTGATCATCTACGCATTTTGGTGTCCGATAAAGTACTGTTTTGACAATCCTTGGGACGGATAAAAAAATGAAATATGCATATCAGGAATGGCCACATCCAGCATACACAGCCTCCCCACACAGCCAAAAAGTAGAGAGGAAAAGAGAGCATGGTATTACAAAAATCAGTTTCAAAATGGACGCCACAAACAAATAACGGAAGTGAGAACCGGAGGGGTTACCGCCTTGGAACGGTCAGTGGCAAAACAAATTGCCACTGGGGGTTTAAACCAGGTTCTAGGGTGCACCAACCTCACACTTGCCCCAACAGGTTCTCGTATCACAAAACAAGTACAAATTGTCTTGGTGAAATAACTCCAACCCACCCATCAGCTCAACAATGTTGCATGCAAAAGCATACAAACATATAAACATAAGAATTTAATAGCATTGCAAAGCCAAAGGGCGGGTACTCAATGATCTTACAGAGACCAGAGCACCTGGAGTAAAATCAGCAAGAACACGATGACAGGGATAAAAGAAACAAATCGAGCTTCTAGGTTCTTTTTAGAAAAGATTTCCCCATAAACTTTCATAAACTCTTAAACCCCTGCCTCCGTCGTGCAACCAAAGAGGTAAGCATAATGATCAACTGTAGATGGGTTAATCACCAGGCCTGCAGAGCGCTGTAAAACATCATGTTGGTAACCTTTCTTTTTAAATTTACAGATGGTTTTTACGAATAACCGGGAGAAATTAACATCGCCTTTTATCTTCTTAAGTTTATAAATTAAATCTCCATAAAAAACTGGCTGTGAAATACCTTGTTGCAATAGTGATTTTAAACTGCACCTGTATTTATGAATTAGATCTGGATATGGGCGATAAAACTTGCAAAAGGTTTTCCTTAATTTGTGATACCTATAACCTTGTTTTAAAAGTTTTTCTGTAATGCAAAGATTACGTTCATTGAAATCATTCACATCGTTGCAAGCTCTTGAAAAGCGAACAAGCTGTGAAAAAGATATTCTGAGATGCTTGTAAGTTTGAGAATCTAAAAATATCTATAGACCGGTGAAAAAAACTATAATGGGTAAAAATAATAATCGGCGAACATAACATGTTGGCTTAAAATAAATTTTATTAAACGTTTTAAGTTGGGTTTACTTTGGTGCTGAAAACATACAAATCGAGTAAAATCAAGATAAATCTTTGCATAACACAATTTTCAAGACTACATTAAATGTGGTGAACAAGATAAATCTTTGCATAACACAATTTTCAAGACTATATCAAATGTGGTGGACTAGTTGTTCATTTGTGCTAACAAGGACGCTGGTGATGAGTTATTGTTTGCCTACTTAATATTTTGAATAGCTTGCCCTTTGTACCATTTTAATCACACCTATATTGAATACTTGTATACCCTCAATGTTCTGCTTGGGAATTATCATGAGTCAGAAGTCTCCAGTAATACTCTTTAAGATACGATTATGCGAATAAAAATGAAAAACGAAAAATTACGTAAAATTACAATTGTGCTTGGCACAAAACTCCGGATGATAAGTTATTTGTGGTTTTTTAAATAATTAAATAATATTAAATAATAGTTTAAACGAGATTGTGACTATACATCCTTATTATGATGAGGCTCAAGTAAAACTACATGGAATGATTACAGTGAGTTATTAGTTAAACAGGAGATCTAAGGATGGTGCACATTAGAACCTGGTAAACCCCCAGTAGCAAAATGTTTTGCCACTAACCGATCGGGTTCACATCTTCGTTAATTGTTTTTGGTGTTTGTTTATGAAATTGATTATTTTCTAATCCATGTTGTCTTTACCTCTACTTATTTGCTCTGTGGGGGAGGGTGTATTTTGGATGTGGCCATTCCTGATATGAACTTTTTACATGATACATCTATTGCAATGTTTCATGTTGGCTGACATGGATAGTGCCGAATTCAATAATAGCTTTGTTGAGACCGAGCCAACTGAACTTGAAGTATTTGCTAACCAAAGTGAATACGTATTTGCTCAACAAAATAAAAACACCATGTTGGACATATTAGTGCGCAAATCCTTTCCCAGAGTGTGACTGAAATCCATCCGATTCAACAATATCATTATCATATACACATCGAATTGCACTATGATTTTATGAGAGAAAATAAATTACATAGAAATAACATGCATGACAACACATGCACCGGCGCAGCCAGCATTATAAATACATGAAATGAGGCCAACGTCGTTCTTTCCCGAAATATTCACGACCGACTTTTCCAGAACGGCGATGCCGCACAAACCATGCCAGGAAATTATTGCGAAACCAGTCTGAATTTTAACTGTACAAAAAACCTTGAGCCGTGTTCTGCAGTTGATCAAGGTCATTTAAGCATTAAAACTTATTTAAGCTGTTTCTGGCCGCCAGTTCAACGACACTTTGCCCACAATGCCAGACAGACCGGATGGCCGCACCTCTAACTGTCACGAATGGTTCTCTTCTATTTCTATATATTTTGTGCTACATGTACTTGTAACATAGCGATCGTGCAACCGTAGACTTCCCAGAAGCAGTTTTCATCATTTCCATGGTATGAACCTGTGTTTACCTAAAGTCGCGCAGGACATGGTACATGTATGTTGGACTTGGGGTTTAATCTACCTTCGGGCGTCAGATTTACTTAGCAACAAAATTATTTTCGTTTTATCCACAAAGAATAAGTCTCAAATGAGATTGCACACTAACAGAGTTTGACCTCATCATAGCAAAAAAACAAAATGCCATAATCATGATATTAACCGCCCATTTCTGGTTTTGACGGAATATATAAAACTATAAATTATTGTGCCGGTACTTTAGCGACAATTAATAAAAATAAATATCTTATTTTAAAAAAAAATAATTTTTAGAACATACTGTTCGAAATATTTAATTAATTCTTAAAAATGTAAAACATAACTTCGGTTAAAATTGTTACAAAAACATAATATGTAAAATTGTAAAAATATCACAGCCAGCTTTGACAGAAAAAGTAAACAACATTCTCCAGAAAAATATCACAAATACAATTTTTATAGATAAAAATGAACCTTATATTTCTCTAGTCTCGGTAAGATTATTGAGTACATACCCTTTGGTTTTACAATGCTATTAGCTTCTTATTTTTTATATGTTTGTGCGCTTTTGCATGCAACATTGTTGAGCCGATGGGTGGGTTGGAGTTATTTCACCAAGACAGCTTGTACTTGTTTTGTGATACGAGAACCTGTTGGGGCAAGTGTGAGGTTGGTGCACCCTAGAACCTGGCGATTCCTGATATGCATATATTACTCTTTTATAAACCACTTAACATGACAAAAATGAAAATATCGCTGGCCCTGATTGAATAAGCCTGTTCATGAGCAGTGATGGAAATGCTTATTACTGCCCACGCCGTCTAGCCCGGTTTGAGCTCAACTCAGTATCTACAGTGCTTTACACTTGCGATGTATCATTTGCTGGTAATAATTGTTTGACATGCTCGTTGCATTTTGAGTATGTCGAGTTTCGTTTTTTTCGTAGTAACCTTTTGCAAAATAAACCAATAAATATCAAAGTTACTACAAGCGATCCAATGACAGCAATCACAATAGATATGAAAACAGAAACTGGTAATGTATGTTTTTGGAAAATGTCGAGATTGCTTTGATCATTAAAAGTTCGATGAATTCCATATATTGTCACCGACGTTTGATCTGTTTCAATAAATGCAGTAGAATCCACTGTTTGCAGTCTAACTGTCCAAATTCCATTTGATTGTTCGCCCCAAAAATGCGTGGTAATCAAGCTTTCACTTTTTAAATCTGGTTTGGCCTGAAAAAGTATAAAAGACAATAAACGTCAGTATCAGGCGATGAATTATAACCAATTTAAAATTATTTAAGAAGATTTATACTTTAAAACTTGTCAAAATCTCTTTATTAAAATTGGTTTTCTTACTACTAAACTACATTGCATATGATATGAAGATGATTTTGGTTTTAACAGTTAGTTTTCCATTTGTAGATGGTGATGTAACTCTGGAAACATCTTATAGAGTTAATATTTCACAGTAGCAATGTTTAAGATTTAAATGAACCTTATCTCTCTATAACAGAAAAAAACTAACTTTTGAAACATTGTAACATAAATTAAGAAAAACTTGTTGAAAGTTGCTAACAACCTCACACTTTCACAGCGCATTTAATTAAATTTTACCTCCTTCATCAACATGGATTCTGTTCCAGAAGGTGAAACTACTGTCAGTGTCAGATTATTAATGTTTTTCGTCAGGCTTACTGATACAAGAACTTGTTCTACGGTTGTTAAGCAATCATCGTCAGCATCTGATGTACAGTTGTAGAAGAACTGCGCATCTATTTTTCCTTCATCGAAAGATCTGGATTAGAGAAAGAAACAACGTTTTGATTTCATTTGATTTTAACTAAGAAATCGCAAATAAAGAAATGGATTTATTTGACTTCACTGTTATCTGGATAGTAAAAGCCACAATATAGCATTAAGTCTAAGTGTTTAGTTTTGAACTTTTGATATTGTATATTATGTGCAATTTTGCCAAATTCAGTTTCTTTCAAAGGACACAGTTCAATATATTTGAAGGCCGACAATAGACAATTGTAGAAGGCATCATACGAAAACTCAAAATCTCTTTATTTTCAGCAAGAAAATAGCCGTTTGCCTACAATAGGTTGATGAAATCGTCCCTCAATTTGATCAAAGTTTGATGATATTTTCGGGTTTGTTCAATATTTTCCCTTTGCGAATACATAGCATATTACTATAGTATTTTATGAGGACGTTTGACGAGTATTGCTGACCGCAAACTATCTATTAATGTACAACAACGATGTACAGGTAACTTGGCTAGAAATCAAAATAAAAGCCATTGAACTATTGTAGATTCCAATATTGCTATAATAAAGCGGCGTCTTCTCTTACAAAGCATAACAACGTGTGTTTACTAATACATATAATCTAACTTATACTAAACTAATCTAGTGTCCAAAATAAAAGATACCAAACTTGCAACAAATTTGTTGTTTTAGATCTGACCCATCTTTTAATTCTGTTTATGATTGTAGATGGTTGATGAAATGAGTTCTGTACACTTGCATGATATTGTTATAAGGTCTCACGAGTAAATTAGATCAATCCAAACGTTTTAGCCGTTTGGTTTTACTACTACGTCCTTGCATACAAGTTGTATCGTTTCTCTTGTGCACTGGTATAGCATCCAACATGTCCAATGCTTGGGATTTTAAATGCGATGTCATAAATGAAATAATAAAAACAGAGCATTGCAAATTCGCCGTGGTGCAAAGCCTTGCCAATCATTATTGTGAAAACTTGAATATTGTGTGGTTCTAGTTTAAACTTAGAGTTAAACTTTGTTATAATTGGACCCAGATAATCGAAAAGCCCACTTATTTTAACATATCAGCATGCCTAATTAATAACTCATTTTTTAAGCATTCCTTTTTCCGTATTTGTTGTATTTCTGTTCTATAAAGAAAGAATCGATTATTCTATATTGATATTTAAAAAATCGCTCATGATGCGAAACGATACATTCAACAAAAAATCCGAATCGAACATATAAACTGTTACCTGCTGTGTTCTGAATTAAGAGTTACCGTCAAGAGTTGCGGTTCAGGCACTTTTGTTTTACACAACGTGACAAATTTAGATGCATCCAGTAGACCAAATCCCAATTTATCATGAACTACAACAAAGAACATACAATTAAGATGATTTTATGCAAACAAGTAATACAATTAAAGCTTTTTCAGTTTTGTGTTTGTATATAAATTTAAAGCGATACATTTTATAAAGTTTGTTGTTGATATGAGTTTGTAGGTTTATTAAGCGCTGTATGATCTTGATCGGAGAGCTCTACGCTAACGCCACGCTTATTTTGAACATGCTCAAAACAAGCGTAGAGGCATCTTGGCCAACAAGAAGCGGGATGAAATCGTAAAATGAGCGTAGTAGAAGCGCCGAAATCGTACAAGCAGCTATAACTCACTATTACCTCTGTGCCGGAAGGTTTGGCCAAGGTATAAACACTTTCCTATCTCTTCATAGTTAACACATCAGCGAATGCTTTCGTCATTGACATTTGACATCATAGATACCAAATGATCACACCGATATGTTAAACCTTTGCTTTTTAGTTTTATTATTGACCTAGATAATTACATTATTTTATGTTGTTATCGGAATTTTATTTTATTTTAAAACACGAAACTCTGTCATTGCAAAACGAATGTATGTCAAAATAGGAATAAAATAAAACGACCGTTTGGTAACTACAAAATATTAATGATCGTGAAAGATAGAAACTTCTCATTATAATAATATATGATTTTAATAATAGGACATACATAACAGGATACACGCATTAAAAATATCAGACCAACTTTATGTGTCATCAGAAGAGTGGAATTCTATCTTTGATTTAATATGAACTAACTGACTTCGCCCAGAATGATTTTGGTTTTTAACGTATTTAACAGGATAATAAAAAATAATTCATCAAATTCCACATTCCATTGCCACGTTTAAACCAACATGAATTACGAAAAAATGTAGATCTAGGTTCTGCAAAAGAAAACATATCGCCTATCATAATCAAGTTGTCAAATACTTAATTATCAGTATTTTAAAATAAACATTGAGAATTTTTAAATGAAAGGTAATCAGCCAAATTAAGTAAATCATGAGAGGTATGGGTTTGTTAAATTGGGTGTAAAATACAAAATATATTTCAAGTACGAAGATTTTGACCCTTGACATGTGCCAACGATTATACATTTTTATACAAATCACAAAAACAATCATAGTATAGAATCAAAGTTGAAAAGTTGTATTATTTCGTTCGTTTAAAGAATTACTTGTATATCGGAATTATGTTAGCGAATGTGCATATACCCCATGGGGTATCTGATTGAATTTAATTCACTGAGCGTGACTTAAAAGGTCAAGAAAATGATTGACATT